>WYDF02164686.1:0-22291 GCA_009867245.2 Adranes taylori
AGTTATAATGCCACGTACAAAGAAAGGGTTGAATTGAAGATAATCTGATGTAAACAGGTTACCTTAATCTATAAATTGATATATAGGCCAGACTGGAAGAAACTTTGCCACTAGAGTCAAGGAACATAACACATCATTTAGGTTAAAGAAATCGGATTCACACTACGCAGCACATTTGTATGAAAATAATCATAACGTTACAGACAGCCTCATTATATTACATGTTGAAAAAAAAAAACTTGTATACCTCCCCTATTACCACCATCACATAATAACACAAAAAAACACCCCCTTCCATGATACCTACCTGTATGTATATTTAGTAAAATTAAAATTGTTTCGTATTTTCTTTTCTTTCTTGAGTTAGTTAATAACTCAACGTTCTGAGGATGCCACTGTGTTGGATAGTTGTCAAAAAAACGTGCAATTTGGTTAAATTAAATTACTAATAATTTTATATAACTATATAAAATATTAAAAAAAGTTATCTATTATTAAGCTTTTACTATCACGCTGTTTATAGTACTTTAATATTTATCGAAAATATTTTTATAATCTGAAAAATTTTATCAACAATTTTTTATAAGTTTTTAAAAAACATAAAAACGTATGTGCTCGCAAAAGATGTGTTCCTCAATCTTGTGGTAAATGAACTCCCCACCCCCACCCAAAAAAATGTACATGTGTAGAATTCTTATTTTAAATATGGCAAGGCAAATGTTATCAATAATATATAGATCATTAACAGCGAGCAAAAGCAGGAAGCAAGTTAAAAATAGCAAGTAAGCAGTTTTAAGCACAAGCGCATTCAAGAAAAATAGTTTGTTGTGATTCAAATGCCTTTAGCGTCATAATTTACAATTTAACATTTTTGCAATAAAGAGAAACAACTTGTTCCATCAATTTGATCAAAGCAATATTATAAAGATTATACAATTCTTTAAATAAAATTTATTTTAGGTGTCATGGAAAATAATTCGATGTACACCATTTTCATTCATAATATTTAATTCGATTTACAACATAATATTTATTGTTAGCTATTATTACTAATAGATATTCAAATTATTGTACACAAGAGAGTAATGAAAATATTGTTTTACTTACATTAGCAAAGACAATGTGAACCAGGAGCCCGCTGTAATGTTAGTACCTTATTCCCATAAGACTTGGAAAATAATACATTCCGATTAATATAATACACAATTTGCCACATAAGCATTTGGAAATTTGTTATTTAAAAACCTTCTGTTCTAAATCTTTTTTTTTTGCTATAAGATCTCAGCACCACGCCCTGTTATGATTTAACATATGAACGCAATCGTCAACAAGCAATCTCAAGCACATCTTGAAATTTGTATAATGAAATTTTGTGTGTCAAACAGAATTTCATGTGCGGAATCTTTGAAAATGATGAAAAAGACCTTCAATTAAAAAACCGATAAAAATTGAAAAAAAATCTCCACGAGAGATGACCTTGGATCTCCACGTTTTACAGAAAACCGAATGCAGAATGCTCGTAGCATTCTTATTGATAATTTGGGCTGAAACACATCGCCGCTCGACATATTCCGAAAGAATTGAATTTTTCCCAAAAAGAACATTGGGAAGAAATTACTAATGATATATTCGATCGATCTAGATCCAATCCGACATTCATGGAAGAGGCGAGACATGGATTTATCAGTTGACATACAAAAAGTCAAAAGAAAAATAAGTCAAAAAAAAATCACGTCAGATTAGTTCAAAAATCATAGTAATACCTAATTTTTTTTCGTCTTGCCTGGTGTTGTGCAACTTCTACACCAGTATCACAAGGAACACCAAATTGCGGCTTGTTACTTCACTCATGTGTCCAATTGCCACGTATGGTTTATAGACCCTGGACTGTCAAAAAAGCTGACGCTCAGAGAGTGGACGTCTTCGAACTATGTATATACTGAAAAATATTGCGAATGCCTTGGTCCTACTGCGAACTAGTACAACAAAGCTCACCACAGCAATAAACGGAAGCATACGATACTTTGGTCATGTCGTAAGAGGTAATGACACAATGGAGCATTTAATTAAAGAGGGCAATGTAGAGGGCACAAGACCTAGAGGAGGATATCCCACGTGACGGACTGTTCAGATTAAATCGGCCACGGGATTCATATTTACAAAGTTTATGGTAACCCATCAAGCGCAGGACAAAACACCATGGTTTGAAAAGATAGTCCAAGTTTCATGATGTCACCACGTCCTTACAGAAGATGATAAACAGAGGAGGAGGAGGAGGTGTTGTGCATTCTGAATTCCTATCATAGGGATAAAGAGGCCGCAAAAAAGCCGAACTATGGAAGAACCATGGATTTTGCATCACGATAACACACACGCACATACACCGCCTTAATTGTGACAAAATTGTTGGAAAAAAATCAACGATTGTCCTTAATCAAGCCCCGTGAAAATTTTAATGGATAACACTTCACGAACAATCACAACAAACAATCAATGATAAGAATCTTACGCAAGAGCTAAGGAGGAGTAAGCACGTTTCCAGGTGAGGAGCACGATTATCATGGACCGTTGTTCTCGTAATAGTTCTCGTTGATGTTTGGGCTGACTAGTTCGAGAAACTGATGAACGGTTGCAGCAGTAGCAGCAGGTGGCGTCAAAGGTATAGATGTTCCAGTAGTAGAGTCGAGTCTCGGCCAGGTCAAGGAATCTATAATTCCAGCGCAACTAGAGAACAACTGCCAATGCAGTTAGACTCACTAATCTAGAGCCTGGAAACAGGAGCAGGTCCCAAATGATTGGAATGTTGCCCACATCTGTCTCCATACACAGAAAGGGATTCAAGATGGATCGCGCTAACTACCGGGGTATATCCCTTCTCAGCACTGCCTATAAGGCCTTAACTAAAATTATAGCCAGATGACTCGAACCTTTCTCAGAAAGAGTTTTTGATGATTACCAGTGCGGCTTTAGGCGGCGCAGAACAATTACTGATCAAATTTTCACCATAAGGTGCATCCTCGAAAAATGCTATGAATTTAACACCACCGTATATCAGTTATTCATAGACTATACGCAGGCTTAGACTATACGCAGTGTAGAGAGACCACTGTACGACACTTTCGGTCTGCTGGTTGTGTCGCAAAAGTTGATCAAGCTTATAAGAATGACACTAGCGCACTCAAGTTGTCAAGTTACGGTAGCTGGCAAAATGTCCAGAGAGTTAGGTACCGCAAGAGGCCTAACACAAGGGGATGCCCTTTCACGCATCCCCTTCAACCTCACTTTGGAGCGCATTGGAAGGAAGTTTGAAGTGAACACTTTTCCAGCTACCCCGAGGAACTCTTTTCAGCCGATTTGTGCAGTATCTGGCTTACGCCTGTGACGTGGGCATATTCACCAGAAGAGAGAGGGAACTTAGAGAAGCTTTCCAATAACAAGTGGAGAAAGAGTCTAAAGAAGCAGGGTTTCAGGTTAACTCAACCCCCCCCCCACCCCGTGGGTGCGTGCCTGATCTAGGGAACTATAATACGGCCTAGAGTAATGTTTGGGAGTGAAACGTGGCTACTGACCACACACAATGAGAAGATTCTGAATATATGGGAGCGGAATCCTGCGACGTATATTTGGTCCGGTATACGTTGGGGGCATCTGGCGTATCAGAAAGAACGACGAGATATATGAACTTTCTGGATCATGCGTGGGTGACTAAAGTAAAATAAAAGCGCGGATTCGATAGCTGGAATAATTGCAGCGAATGCCAGAAGACCGGGCGACGCGGAAGGTGTTCACTCAATAACCGGAAGGGCAAGATTGATGGGCAGGCCCAGATAGACATTGAAAGACATTGGCTGGCGATAGATCGATATGCCTGGGCGGGCGTTTTGGAGGAGGCTCGAGCTCTTGATGAGCTGTAAAACCATTGAGTACTGGTAATGATAAGAATCTTATTTCGTAAGCTTATATTATTAAAACTGCATTTTTTATACGATTGGAAATACTTTTTGTTCATGCAATGATAAACAGGGGAAACTTAAGGAAGAAATTTTCTAATATTAATTTTATTAAAATATACTGTTATTTTATTACGTTTTAAAATGTAGTTAATTTAATTTAGATTTTCTATTCTACCTTAATAGTTCAAAGTCTTTGCGTTGACAAATTATTATAATTACAATACAAGAGTATTATTATGATACATTAAATGTATAGATTGCAATTTGCTGACTTTATAAGCTGACAGCGTTCATATTAATTTCAAACACGCATACTTTTGCTTTATTTTATTTATGTATCGATTATTAGAATAACTATAAAATTTATTGAACATTTTTGGTATGATTAATTTTTTTACATGGATTGAATTTACAGATTGTTATTTTTTTTTATCAATACGTGAGATTAATTGTTTGATCTTTTAATAGCACTTGTTTTCTTTTCGTTTTAATAACTTTTTATATATTGTTAATTATTCATAGAAATAAGTGAGTTAATTTTTAGACTTATTACTAAGTACCTCGCGTCTTATTTTGACCTAATCTTAAAACTGCAATATATCTTAATAGATTGCGTAGTACTCTGGTTTAATTTACCACTAAGGGTATAGTGGTAAATTAAACCAATTAAATCAATTTACCACTAAGTTTAAGTTTAATTCTTATTTAACTATTCAAGTTTAATTTCTTGTTTAACTCAAATTCTTCTACTATTCTTTCCAAGCTGCCACAAGTGCAGTAGATGTTTACATTACATCTCCCATTTGTTCACTTTTCCATGTTTCTTGTAGAATTAAGATTAAAATGTTTTACATGTCAAGATTATTAAAAAAATACTTTGTATATATGACGTTAAAGGCTTCGAATCGCTATAGAGTGATAAGAATAGTAGAGTGCAAACAGTAATGAGTGAGTGAGAGACAGAGCGAGTGAGTGAGACAGAGATAGCGTACCGCTTGCGCGGTTGCCGCAACGGTAGCAGCTGCTACGGCTGCAGCGGCGGTAGCAGCGCGCGACTGCGCCGCTTTAATCTGCGCTTGTAGATGCAACGGCGGATGGAAATAGCGGCATGCATCGCCGCGCGAGCACCGTCCCTTCACCGCATCCATACATACGGTCACCGTGCCGTCCTCCTGATTGAGTGCAGTTACATGCTCGGCGGGATGCGCAAAGCGGCATTCGGCTTCCGGACGTTTGCAGGTGCCGCGCTGATGTTCGCGACATACCTTCGGGAGGCGCGCGCACATCGTGAATCGTTGTGATGGTTGATTGGTTCGTGATGGTGGTTGGTGGTGGTGTTCAATGGTTGAATGGTGTGGTTGTGATGAATGGAGTGCCATTTATTGTACACAAGGGCGGAAAGAGTAAAAGAGGATAATGTTTAAGAATGTAGGCACAATTAACAATAAGGCCATATAGCAATAATACAAAGGAAAATACTATAATCTACTTAAAGTTGTATAATAGGAAAAATGTTAATATAGGCAACAATTACATTGTACAAATGTATAAATAAATTAGAGGAGCTATAATAATAAATGTTTTTAATGGTTTTATAGAAAATATTTAACACAAGAAAAAGGAAAGGTTATATGAAGTATCAAAATTTTACATTATTTCATATTTTCGTACGTGAATATTAAACTTTGTTCAACAGGTTCAATGGGAAACACTATTTCTTACTAAAGTATAATTATATTTTATTTGGTAGGCATGTAATATCAACAATCGCAGGAAATGTCTTAAAAACGGTCTGTTCAAGATGTATGACGGTCATTTAACCTATTATTTATAAGGGATCTTCAGCATCTTCTTCTATTAGCATAGACCGTAACGTTTAGAAAGCCACAACCTTCACCGCTAAACCACAAGCCTGGATGCAGAGAGAATTGAAAATTTGTCTTATAAATTATTAGTTTGTGAAAAGTATAATTCCTAAAAAACCGCACTTAAAAGTTTGCAAAATGACAAAATTTCTTGGACACAGACTCAATGAAACATTATTCCTATTGCAACGCTGAAATTTGTCATCATTTAAATTAAGTTCTACTGTATATACTATTTATAAAATCAATATGCAAGTTCTATCTAATTTATTCTAGATGACCAGATTCGTTGAAATGTTTAGTGGCTTAAGCAGTTTTATTGCTATACGAGTTATAAACCTATCTCTAGGCATCAACTTCACATCAATTAATTACGCACATCAATAGATACCTACTCGGACACGACGAGCAAGACCCGAAGCAGATAATATAAAAGCGCAATACCGCTAGACGCAGTACTTCTCGATTCTGTTTTAATCAGTAGTCATTAGTATAATGTAGTAATAGAGTTTAGATTTTTATATTCATACGGCAGCCATCTTAAGCTTGGAGAATGTCCATAATATTAATTAAGTTAATGTTTAAGTGCTGTAGAAAGTAATAAATCATTCTAGTTAATCTTGCTGAATGTATTTATCAAGTTTTTGAAGTAAATAATTAAATAAATTACGCGATTAGCTTAACATTGTGCAATCGTTGTAATGTAACAAATATACGAGCTATTGAAACGTAATGTTATTAAAATAAATAATTAATCATTAAATCAATTGCATGATCTTGTGCAATTGATTAAAAAGTAATATGTTCCTAGCAAGAACTTAAAATAAGTATTGTAATTAAAAACTAAAACTAATTAAAACGAAATAAAAATTTTAATTTTCATACTAATTAAATAATGTTTTCAAATCTTAATCGTAATCTTTTCGTGAGACCTTAATATACGAACTAGTTGCTAAATTACAAATGTTATTTAACACTTATTCGGTTGAGCTAGAATTTCACCATGAATAATGAAGAAATGTCCCGAACTCAGCAACAAACACGACCCTAACTCAGCAACAAAACAAGAAAAATAATTATGAATTGTGTCTTCAGATAATAGCTCATGTATGGTTGCGAAGTATGGATAACAGGCTTAGAAAAAGGCAAGCAAAATAAACTCCTCAAAGAGTTTAGATGCTCCGTGGTACATTCGAAACCCGAAACTTATGGAAGCACCAAGCACAATACAGATAGCAATAGAAAGAAGAGAAAAGATGATTGACCATCAACGTAAACATAGAAAGGAGGATACAGTTAACACCTTGTAAACCAGGTTCCACTACCAAAAGTCAATAATCAATACAAACTCATCATTCATCCCCATGCCGGGTGAGCGAGACACGCACATCAATCATAATCGGCTCAATTAAGATGAAGAAAATGAGGTAAACAAAAGTTTTTGATAAGTCTGTATTTATGTTATAGGATTTCTCCTAAGTTACAGAATCGAGTACCAATGAAAACTGATGAGCAATAAATTTGTGCGGAATAAAATATTCAGTACTTTGGTATTTACGTTGAGGTTAAACTGCTGCACAGATAGAACACAATCGGAATTACTCTCATCGCACTAACTTCAATGAAACACCTCCATTATTTGTGGGCCAGAAAAATATAGTACTAAACTCGTCATTCATTGGAAATAAAGAATAATCCGCAAAATTTGATAGAAGTAATGCAAAGTACTGCAAGTTAACCAAAAAAATTAAACGAGCAGTTTACCTTAGCGAAACAGAAGCGAAACGGGAAAGAGTGAAGAATTCTGTAGATAAGTGATACATATTTCTCCAGCTAAAACAAGTAGATAGATTTATTTATGCGTGTTTGTTCACCTACTGTCCCATCATCCATTAATACCAAAGCATGGAAATGGAAGCTTGAATTTTTCTTTTGAAGTTTTGTCCTCTCACAAAAAAAGATACGAAGTATGTCCAATAGAAATGATGAAGGCTGTATCTCTAAGATAACAAAAAGTAGCAGTAGGAATTGGAGGGTTCGTAGATCTGCATATATCACAGCCTTGAATGTAAACAAACATTTTCACACCGCCTTTTAGAGAATATGTTTATTAATATTAGTGCGCAATTTGAAATGCATGTCGGTAATGCAGATTTCTGCGTCATTGCTTGCTTATAGGGTTTTACATACGACACAAGATGGCGCTTGTTGTTCTTCTCAAATATTTGTTTTTGACATGTAAATTTGTAACTAGATTTAAAATAAAAGTAACTAGATTTTACTAGATACTACCAGAGCGACGCAAAAACAATTGTCTAAAACATTTATCAGGAGCGTACAAAATTTTTTTTAATAAAAAACAATTCACGTCATTTGACAGTTCGTTGAATTTTGACATCTGGGTGGCATTAAAAATCCAATATGGCGGTTTATGCTACATATATAGTAGATTTTGAAAATTCTGACGCTATATAAATGTGTATATTATAGATATCTGTGTAATATAGGGTTATTATATGAAACATACAAATAATATCAAAGTTTTAATATAATCAAAAGTTAAATATAATTTAATAATTGTACTAATTTTCAAAAAGCATGGAAAACATTCAATTCAAAGCATTTCTATTTTATTGTTCTATTTCTATACACTTGAAAATTCTGAATTGAAAATTCCGTCTTTTATTCGCACATCACAAACAAATCTGAATTATGCATGTTCTCGTTCTTGTTAGTAAAAAGAAACTAAGCAATAACATCAATCATTTGTATCTCAAACATTTCCGGAATTTTATCATTTCCTGTATAATATAAATTCCGTAGTACCTATTTATAAAAATATATGAATCAAGAACTTATATTAATTATTTGGGCAGAAATAAATATTGATATTGCCACGTCACGAAAAAATAAAGGCTTGAATTAAATATAACCTAATGTAAGCAGAATACCTTAGTCTATAAAGTATATAAATTCAAAACTGCATTAAGATTCTATTATATTTGAAACGAACGTACTAATTCTGAGAATTTGACGACTGCATCAAGATGCAGTTGCATCCTCTCTATAAATTTTCTTTAAATTGAAAAATATGAAAATATTGAATGAGTACCGATTAGTACGAATCAGCAATCTTACTATGCAACGACCAAGGTTCGACTGCTTTTCATGGTACTAAAACGAATAGCGTTGAGTATAATGCAAGAAACGCTAGTTGTAAACAAACCTGTACATTTTTCATCCGCATGTAGTTAAAGCATCCCATAGCACAGTTTCTAGATGTGCTATTTGATCATTCAATATGTTCGAGAGTTTCCTTTTATTCGTCCAAGTATAATCCACAAAATCTGACTAGGTGTTGATTTCTACTTCTTGCATATTCACAGCCTTCTTTACATTTTCAACAATTTCACTAGTAAAAGTGTAATTTCGGAGGCGTTTGCTTCCATAGTTTCCAAAACATCTCTAAATCCATAAAGTTCTAACTTGTTCTCAGTAGTCAGGGCCGGTTTTACCATTAGGCAATCCTAGGCGACCGCCTAGGGGCCCCGCATTAAGAGGGCGCCCAAAACGATCGAACAAAACTGCGAAACTATCAGTCCGGGCAAATCATAAATTCCTAGAGCGCCTTCAGATGTATAAAGTGCCATTCGGCAATTTAAAGCTATACAAAACGCCATGATCATGCGAGGAGTCCCTCATTACTCCCATCCTGCAGCTGCTATCAGTTGCCAGTTCGGAAAGAAGCTTCGCAAAACTTAAATTAATTAAATCATATCTTCGCTCAACTATGTCTCAAGAAAGGCTCACCGGACTTGCAATGAATTCTATTGAGCACGAAATAACAGAACATTTGGAAATCGATACTTTAATTGAAATTTTGCCAAAAAAAATCTTTTTGACTGTTTTTTAAAAATTTTTGATTGTAATAAAAATTAAATTAACAAAACATTTTTTTTTACTGATTGTGGCTCTATGGGGCGCCAAATTTCGTTTTTGCCTAGGACGCCAGGTTACGTCGTGCCGGCCCTGTCAGTAGTATTACCTTGTATCTAACTAACTTGAATATCAATTATGTTTAGTTGTACTAAATTGTCTTTACAACGTCACGACTTTTCCATTTCTCACATTTCTACTGTTTCAATTTTCAAGGTTGTGGGATCATTAATTTTATTATAATTACTAGACAACTTACTATGACAACTACTACATTTTAAAACTAAACCAAATGTCATACGATACAACTAGTTGCCGCAACTTTGATGCGGCATCAAAAAATGCAGCAACTCGTATCTGTCACGATGCATTTTGTTGCTGCAAGAAATTGCAAGCATCTCAAATCCGTGATGCATGAAAATAGAACATGGTCTATTTTTTTTTTGAAGTTGCTGCATTTCTGGTGACTATTATACTAACAATTTAGTACCAACATTCAAATAAATACAAATTTGTGGAGAACATAACACGTGACAATATAAACAGCCACAAATTTTGGCGCATTCTTGCAGTTCGCTTTTAAAAAATAAAATGTGTCAATCAATCTTCATAAAGGCCAAAATAGAGTAGGGAAAGCATCAAATATTTAATTGAGCTATATCACTTGCAGCCAAACACATAACGCTTATAATTATTAAGGTTTATTAATAGTACAATAAGAGACATTTTGGTAAATTGAAAGTTGCCGTGTCGCTAATTAGTTGCTAAAAGAAATGCTTCGTGTAACAACTTTGTGCATTTGTTGAAGCCGTAGGTTCTGTTGCCGCAATTTATGAGTTTATTTGATACGTATGCTTTGATCTTGAAATAATTGTTATTGCTATAGCAACATATATAGTAAATATTAAAGTATAATAAATATTAGTGTTATTGACATTTTATTTCAATAATCCCTAGTCTATTGACATCAATAGACTAGGTTACTAATGTTGTATATTTCACATGTCGCATATGTCGAACAACAGACATTAAACATATATAGAAGATTTAATAAAAATAATATTTATCCGATGTAATAGATTCAGATACAGACTTAGTGTGTATTGAGTTACGCACATATATGACGTTCTGAAAAATAAGGGTGTTGATAAAGCTTAATATCTTATAGCAGAAATGGCCATCCACCCGCGGTTCATTTTTCCGATTTGTTAGTCTCTCATATATTGTTACACATTTTTCGAAGACGACGACGTGCGTAATATATATAATAATTAATTAATGTAGTTGTGTCGTTAAACGACGATGCCCATCCATATGATTAGTTAATACTTAAATATCTTTACTTTGAATATATGTTCTATTTTGGGAGTAAGCAAATAAACTTTTTCACTAAATTACTGAGACTGAATTCCTACTAGTGAATAAGCATTGTAGGGTAAAACCACAGAAGGTGGAACACTTGTTCCTCACAATTATTCGGCGCATCCATCATCCCGATACGTTGTTTGTTAGATGATGCACGAAATGACGAATGCTGCGGGTCCTACTGAGCAACGTATGGGACGGCAAAAAATGGATATGCTATACTAACGGCGCATTAACCATTCCTCTCACTAGAATGTATTAAAATATTGGCGCTTACTGAGCAAAATAGGGGTCGGCAAAAAATGGTCATACCGATGATATATGCCATACTCGATTCACAATTTGAATATGATATTCTGCTTGGGGCCACACCGTTCATAGATCTTCATATTCTTTGAGGTTAAGTTATTATATTTATTTTTTTAACGTTAGATGTCACCGTACTTTTTACGGTGACAAAAGTCTTAGCCGGATCTTGCAACTTAAATAAATATATACTAGATAGGGTAGATGTTCAAAATTCTATGATTAAAAAAAGTCAATGTCAGCAAGATAAAGCAAGATAAACAAGAGCTCGTATATTCAATATTAAAAATAAACCGTTTTGCACTTGTCAAATAAAATAGCACTTAAACAATTTATATTTTCGACTGAAAATAATAGTGTAAACGCGTCACGTACGAAAATATATACCAATAAACTTAATAAATAAGGAAAATGTACGAGGAAATTGTAGGTTGAACTTAAAACTTGCATCTAGGAAATTTCAAAAACATATAATGATTGCATAAGACACAGAATGGATGATATAGTGTTTATAATTTTTAATAACTTGTTCATTATTGCGAAATAAGTTTTGTATAATAACTAATGATTTTCTATTAAAATGAACAAGATATTATAATTGTTTTAAATTAAATTATTATAAGTGTTAGTGTACTTTAGTTGTGTGTTTGTGAGAAACATATAGGAAAATAGCGTGTTATATTTGTTAATAAAACAGATGAGGTAATGTTATTATTGAAAAGGTAAATTTAATTTAATTACCTCGTTAAATATGTGCTCTGTGAAGAAGCAAAAAAAAATGGAAGAAGAATAATATAGCTAACCAAACTGAGAAAAACCTTGTAGATAAAAAATTAATACAACAAAAAATAATGGAAATAAAATTAACTAAATTAACTATGCAAAATATAAATAAATTATAAATAAAGCGTTTGTGTTAGGAAATTAAAAAAATGTATCGTTGAATGAAATTTGTTGTTATCAATGTTAAATTTAATTCTTGTAAAATAGAATAATAAAAAACTTAAAATAATAAACAAAACACAATAGAAAATTTAAAGAGAAATAAGAATTGATATTTAGAATTTGTTGAAAAGAAAAAAAATTATAAAAAGGCGCTGATGAGAACATCGTAAATTTTACGATGCTTTAATAATTAAACACACACTCCTATATATTAAAAAAAGTTTATTAAACATTCTAAAACCTGTGATAACAAAGTTCTTAAACAATAAAATACATTGGAGAAATATAAAATGTTTAATTGATTTTGAAATTATTCGTGTAGATTGTAGAATATATTTTTGTAAACAAAACTGAATAAATACAGAAAATAAATTAATTCTAACTTTGCGTAAATTATAAGGAATAAACATTAAAATTTACAAGAGTAAATTATGAAATTAATATTTCTTATTACTGGTGTCTCCAAAAAATGTTTTCCCCATCCGGGACTTGAACCCGGACCTCTCAAATGCTCTTAAATTGAGCTAACCGTATCTATTAAATTTTGAGTTTTCCGTATCTATTAAGATAGGCAACTTATATATAAGGATTTGTTTTGGCAAGCTGTTTGCTACAGTCGATCGATTCATTTGCCATCGGGTAGTTGGAGCCTCCTAGATGTTTTTATAAATTTATTTTCCGCTTTCGCATGTTTAATTGAATATTTGATGTTTCGTCGTTAAACCTCCACGCTCGAAAAAATATTTACCCCGTCCCGGGACTCGAACTCGGACCTCCCAATTGCCGGTTGATTGGCCAAAACACATCCTGATATATAAGTTGCCTATCTTAATAGATACGGAAAACAAATGCATATTAAAAATTATTTTTGTCTTAAAATTACTGTCTTTAATTTAATTAAGTTGAAATAAATAGAATCCTAATTTAAAACAAATCGCTCAAATATTAATAAGAAACACTAAATCCTCATTAACTAAAATAATAATAGGAATTAGTAAAAACTATATAATTTACATTAATTAATAATGTTTTTTTTAAAATACAAGTCTAATAATAAAATCTACCTAAATATTGTCTACAATAAAAAGTGAGAAATAAATCTATTTAAGGTAAATTGTTCGTGTACTTATAGATTTTCAAATGAGAGATAATATGCATATACAATTTATAATTAGATAACAATCAATTTTACTTATGAATTGACCGAAGAACAGCAAGATATGCAACAAAAACGGAAGAAAACTAGAGCGCTATGCAGAAAACATAATAATTGCAGATCCAAGACAAGCAACCCACTATGGACAAGTACGCCCAGACGTACTTAGATCGTCCCAAAGTATTTAACCACAATATTCCAACTAACGCATACGATCCAGGCAGCAATAGAAAAATCTACAACTAGAATTTCTCGAAGCGACATTCCAACAGTACCAATCGATATCAGAGATCTATGCTTTTCAGAGGAGACTAAACTGATTAACCAAACTAGTACGAAATATGTTAAGATTTGACAAGCGCACTTACAAAAAAGAAAACCAAAATTCCTGCCATACATGGAGAAATCGCTATCGTAATATAAACAAAGCGAATGCGTTTGTAGAAAACTTAGAAATTCAACGCTCTCCGAACTGGACATTCTCTGACGTGAAGAAATAGAAAAAATATTTCAGATTTTTTTGAAACAGGCCACAAACGATCCGATAAGGGTTTCCAATGAAGACGAAGTAAACACAATCATCAATAACATAGCAAATAAAATATCATAAACAACCGCCTTCTTAAATTACTAGCTTCAAACGTAGTGTCCAGATTAACAACAGTAATGAACAAAGCTGCCGACCAAATTGATCAAGCTAATAAGAATAACGCTTGTGGAAGAATAACGTGGAGTTTTGAAATTACAGGAGGCTTGAAACAAGGAAACTCACTGTCGACTCTACTTTTTAATTTAACACTTGACGCGGTCATGAGGAAACTACCCGTAAACCCAGGAGGGTGTTTATATAACAGAACATGTCAACAGTTAGCCTTTGCAGATGACATTGAGTTAGTGACTAGGATGATAAAATCACTAAAGGAGTACCTTCAATTACTTCAGAGGGAAGGAAAACCCATAGGTCTAGAAATAAGCAGAGAGAAGACAAAGTACATGATAAACAGTAGAAACACTACTCGACGGAGATACGTGAAGAAGTTTGAAGGGTTTGAGATAGTCGACACATTTAAATACCTCGGAAGTGTGATAACTGAAGATAATGACATCACCCTAAAATCAAAGCTAGAATGATGGCAGAAAATAGATGTTATTACGCTTATCTTAATGTACTCAAATCATCCATCGTCTCTAAAAAATTAAAACTAAAAGTGTATGCAAATATCATTAAATCAGTCGTCATGTACGGTTCGGAGGCGTGGACTCGTACGCAAAGGAATGAGAACACATTGAGCGTGTGAGAGCGGAAAGTCCTTAAGAAAATCTTCGGAGCAGTACGAGGCGAGGAAGGCTGGAGAATCCGCACCCAAGTTGAATTAGAAGCATTGTACCAGAAGCCGTCTATTGTCAACGACATAAATGCTTGTTGCGGCATGTCGAGCGGATGGATGGATCGAAAGTGCCAAAAAAAGTTCTAAACAACCGACCAGAAGGCACCAGATTAGTAGGGCGGCCACGCAAAAGGTTAATGGATGATGTAAGTAAAGATCTGCAGAAGTTAAACGTCCGCAATTGGATGAGGAAGACTATATCAAGAGACGACTGGAGGAATCAAGTTGTAATGGTAGCCAAGCATCTTAATGGTCTTTAGAGCTAGCTAAAGTAAAAGTATCAATAATTTATATCGAACCCAGGCAGGAAATACTAAAATTCTAAAAACCAAAGGGGAGATATAAAAGAAGTAAATTTTTTTGCCAATCTAAAATCCATAATTTTTTTTTTCTTCAAAATCAATTAAACATTTTCTATATAAAATATATTATGTAAAAAATGTAATAAGTAAAAATGAAATCATTTAATCATTCAAATGACTAAATGAATTACTAAAATGATGCATCCATAAATAGAAATTAATGAAATCATTATCATCATAAAGTGGGAGTGTTTGCGGAATACATACCTCTAATCTGTCGGATCGTGCAATCTTTTGTTGCGCAACGACAGCAGTAGAAGGAACTACACTTAGAGGCGAGCCAACACCACCCGTTGGATCGGGGCCCATAATTGCCGGCACTAGTGGCCCCGCCGGCGTAAAGTACGGACTGTACGTTGTGCCAGCTTGCGGTATTGCCGTCAGGTACGGATTTGTTGCCTACAAAGAAAAAACAAATAATAAGAATAAAAACAAATATAAAATGAAATGTCTATTTCCAGATAAAAAATTAATTGGTTTAAAACAGTTTAGTATTAACATTAGATTTTGAAAAACATTCTTTAAAGAAATAAAATTTTTACAATTTATAAGTTTTTATAACTTAAAATTCAAAGTTTTCAAAATGTGTGGTAATTCAACTAATTTACTTAATCTGTGTAGTAGGATGTAAAATTATAGTTTCACCAAGGAGACCCGCTACAGTTTTCGGTACGAACTTACTAGCTATACACGTACCGAAACACGCAAGTTTTTCGGATGCAATAGCGATACGCAAGCACCGAATACGATCGGTGGTATGTCAGTTATACCCCCAAAACACAAATTGAGCCTCTTTATTTGGGGGCAAATGCACAAATCATAGAGAAAAGACAACCCTCCTTGTCTAATGAACCGTTGCTGGCATGAATTCCAGTCGCTCGTAAGGTCCAAGAAACTGGCTAAAATTCCCTTTCGGCTCGTTCGTACGTATGCGACATTTATACAGATTACAAATAGCCTCAGGATCAACTCTATCGCATTAAATTCCCATTCACACGAGGATCTTCTCCAATTCGGTTCTCGAAAACATTGCTAGATGATTTCGCTACTACAACCAAGATCTGCATCGACCGTAGCTCTAGGCGATCTCGCGACGGTCCATCGACACCTGTGCCGCGCCATTTACACCCAGTTCTTATGGGCTATCAAAATAAATTGCCTAGTCAATGCACGTAGAATTAGAAATTTATTCACATTTCTAATATGAAGATCCGTTGTTTTGAGCGCCCCTCAAATTGAGCAAACGTAAGAAGAAACTCTCGCTTAGCCAACATCATATTCACAAGAAAATCCAATGAAGATTGGAACAGAATAAATTTTTGTCCGCCTTCAGACAAACTGATCATCGTTAGAATAAAGCCAGGTCCAATGAGTAATTTTCTAGTCACTAAATAATTTACCACTGAAAATAATTTATGAATGATTTTCTAAATTAGTCGCGAAAAAATTACTGTAATCTGAATTACAAAACCTGATATAATTGACTGTGATATAATTCTTCTTCGTCTTCCTTTGTTTTTCCATAATGTACTCGCAGGCGTCAGGTCCTTCAACCTCTTCTCATATAAAGCCGGATCGATTGTCAATCTTATAAATTCCGGTGGAGTCGAACACATAGTTGTCCCATTCCAACCTGGGTCGTCCCCTTTTGCCGGACTTCAAACACTTGTTTGGACTTCCTTTCCTCTTCCATTCTTAATAGGTGTCTTAACCATCCAAGTTCTTGCCTTTCAATAAAACCAATCAGTGGTTCTTGGTTGAGGCACTCTTCCCTTACCCTCGTGTTTCTGACTACATGTCTTCTTATCTTTCCAACCTTTTTACGTAGGAACCTAATTTCCGAGTAAGTTTACCCTCTATATTTTTTTGTAATGTCCAGATTTGGGAGATATACTGATTTGTATATTCTCTATTTTGTTTTCCTGCTAACTTCTCTCTTTCCTATAATGGTAGTGATATTGTAATATAGATTATTAGTTAGCTTTATGAATTCTATGATTTTTGTTTCTTCCTGATGATGTGCATATCTTTGCTCTTACTAGCATTGATTTTCATCACTCTGTCCCGAAATGCGCATCCTCATTCCATTCCTGCGCTTCGTACTTTATCTCCGTCTTTCGCCAGAATTTGCGGATACTAGTGAGTGTTTCCACACTGGTCCCATCTTGAAGTTTCCTACTATGCATTTACTAGTTCGTTTCTTACATTGTTTGATAACTTGGTGAATGAATATTATAAAGAGTGGAGGACAAACCCCATCACTCTGCTTCGCCCCTTGTTCCAATGTGGATTCGTCTGAGGGTTGACCATTTATCTTCATTATGCCTATAACTATCCTGTACAGAATTTTAATTACACTGATCAATTTTCGGGTAACATACGCCTTCTGTAGTGTCATTCATAACTGTTCTTTTGGTACTCTGTCAAAGGCCGACTTCAGATCGATGAATGCTGTATATAGCTCTCCTTTCCTATTTAGGATCGTTTCTGCTGCGTTTCTCATGCAGAAATCAGGCCTAGTCTTTGTCTATTAGGTCTAAATCCAGCCTATTCTTCATCCAATTCCCCAGCCTATTCTTCATCAAATCCAATCAGCTGAGCTTCCTTTCTTGTGAATAGGAACTATGATATTCCCTTCCTAATCTTCTGGTAATTTCTCAGAGGTCCATACCAACTTGAAAAGACAGCAAATCCACTTCTATAGTTCCTAGTTCTTGTTCAACACCCAAAAATATATCATATGGACACCCTTGGGCTGCAACCTTATGATTCTCTCACAAATGCAAATAGTTGGGAAAATTCGATAGACATCATGATAGCTTTCTTTCCTCTTACGTTCTGGATATTTGCAGTTCTGGATATTTGCTATCATCATGGATGATCATGGCAATTTGGATCGTGTAAACACCCGCTCTAGAAAGATCTGTTTTGGTTATTGAGAACCAGGACTTTAAAATTTTCAACCATGGGATGCGTCGCCGGCCATAGCTCCGATCGGATACGATCGGATACGATCGGAGCTATTTCAGTGATACCCGAAGATATAGATTGAGACTCTTTATTATAGTCCACTTGAACAAATCATAGAGAAAAGACTACTCTCCTTGTGTATCGAAGTGCTCTCGGTGTGAGCCATTGTCGATATGAATCGCAAGCGGACTCAATTTTCCAGTTGATGGTAGGGTTCAGGAATCTGGACAGGGTGCCTTTTCGAATCGTTCGTGCATATGCAACATTTATACAGATTACAAGTAGCTTCAAAATTTGAACTTCATTCACACTTCTTATATGAATATGTTGTTTTCGAGCGCTCTTTAAATTGAGCAAAGGTAAGAAGAAACTTCCGGTTAGCAACCATTAGATACGGAAGAAAATCCGATAAAGATTGGAACATAGAATATAAGAAATATGTATTAGACTGGAAAGTTCCATAAAAAGCGTATGGGTCTTGAAATCAGCGACATTAGATGGTCAATAGTGTGTATAGGGAATAACATGTGGTTTCTTAATCTGGTGGAAACAGTAATAATCATCGTGGCGGTGAGGCTTTGATCGCCGATCACTGGCTGCAAATGGATAAGGTTGTGATAAATTTTTGTCCGTCTTCAGACAAAATGAGCAATCGTCAGAATAAAGCCAGGTCCAGTGAATAATTTTCTTCCCAGAAAATAATTTACTAGTGAAAATAATTTATGAATAATTTTCTAGAAAAAATTACTCTGACATAAATTACAAAGAACCTGATATGTGATATAATTCTTGATACAATTTTTCTGTGATGTAATTCTTCTTCTTTTTTCGATTTTCCCTTATGCCCTCCCAGGCGTCTGGTCCTTTATCCACTTCTCATATGAAGCCCGGTCCATTGCCAATCTTCATAATTCCGGTGGAGCTTTCCATTCCTTCTCACAGGTCGGGCCTTAACAACACTTGCTTGGGCTTCCTTTCCTCTTCCATTCTTATTCTTCCTTTTAAGTTCTTTCCTCTTAAGTAAACCAATCAATGGTTCTTGGTTGATGTACTCCTCCCTTATCCTCGTGTGTTTCACTGTATCTCTTCTTGTCTTTCCAACCTTTTTACGTAGGAACCTCATTTACGTTGGAGTAAGTTTACTCTCTAGATTGTTTTGTAATCTCTACCTTCCAATTTGGGAGATATACTAATTTATATATTCTCATTTTTGTTTTCCTGCTAAATTCTCTCTTTTCTATAATGGTATTATTGATATTGTAGTATAGATTGTTAGCCTTATGGATCCTATGATTTACTTCGGGGTCCACTTTCTCCTCTGCTATTATGATAATATTCAAATTGCTGAAGTTGTTATAAGATCGCATTCTGCCCATCGATGTAAGATCTTTTTGTTACTTTCTGGCGAGGTGCATACTTTGCTCTTCGTAGCATTGATTTGCATCCCTCTATCCTGAAATGCGCATCCCGATTCCGTTACTGCGTTATGTACTTTCTTTTCGTCTTTCACCAGAATCTGTGAATACTAGTGACTGTAGCCACACTGGTCTCATCTTGAAGTTTCCTACTTTGCATTTACTAGTTCAATTCTTACATTGTTTGTTAATTGGTCCATGAATATTATGAACAAGGGAGGGCTAAGCCCGTCAGCCTGTTTCATCCCTCTTTCCATTGAGAATTTCTTTGAGGGTTGACCATTTATCCTCACTATGCCTATAACTATCCTGTATAGATTTTCAATTATCCTAATCAATTTGCGGGTAACATTCGCCTTCTGTAGAGCCATTCATAGCTATTCTTTTGGTACTCTGGCAAAGACCGACTTAATATCGATGAATACTGCATATAGTTCTCCTTTCCTACTTAGGATCTTTTCAGCTGCGTTTCTCAAGCAGAAAATCAGATCTTGTCTTTGTCGATTAGGTTTAAATTCAGCCTGTTCTTCCTCCAATTCCTCCTCCAGTTGTTGCCTAACTCTGTTTTCTACTATAGATGAGTATAGCTTCTGAAAAACTGGTGCTAAGCATATGGCTTATGGCAATCAGTTGATCTTCCTTTCTTGTAAATGGGAAAGATGATGTTCGTTGCCGAGTCTACTGGTACTTTCTCAGATACTCATACCAACTTGAAAAGGCCTGAAAATCACCTACTCTAGTTCCTGATTCGTGTTCAAGACCTTAAAATCAATCATATGGACGCCTTTGGGCTACAACCGCATTATTCTCTCACAAATGCGAATAGTTGGAAAAATTCGCTTTCTTTCCTCTTACAGTGTTCATCCATTATGGATATTTGTTATCATCATGGCAATTTAGACCATGTAAGCAGCCGCTCTAAAAAGACCTGTTTTGGTCATTAAGAACCACGTCCTTATATTTTTTACGTCATATCCGAACATATCCGAAGTTAAGTTCAGCTGATTTGTCCATTCTGAGTAGTACTTCCACATTCGTGTTTCATCCAAGATATTCTCAGGATTCTCCAATAGAGCCATATCTCAAAGTATTGTAGTTTTTTAATGATGTTATGTTTTTAAGGGCCAGGATTACACATCATAAAACAATATCAAGAACACAAAGCACCTTAGTATCCTCATTTTGGTATTGAACTGCATATCCTTTGGATGTGGATAAAGAGTCCTCTTTAGTTTATGTCGAAAAGCTCCCAACCGTTATCGTCATCTCCTAATTCTTTAACATTCCCAAATTTTTTGTTCATACTCTTTTTTGGCATCAAGGATGAGCGTTTTTGTAATACCTCTTCTACCCTGGCCCAAACTAGATCGGCAGATAGTCAGGAATATCCATGAACAGGCAGAGTTAATGTAATTGGCCGCCTCATCTATCACATAATAATTTAATTATTGAGATGCTATTTACATCGAGATTGTCTAAACTCTTCTCAAATCTTCTACCGGCTGCATCTTCCGTCCACTGATGAAACGTTATGCCTTTATACTTAATATCAAGGGAGCAGAGAGATACAAGCTAAAGTAGTGAGCATGAATGGCATCGGCAGTGGCTGCTTCTGTTGTAGATGAAAACAGTAGGTTCCATAGGTTTTGTTATCGTAAAATTACTCAAATATCATAATAGCAATAATTATTTTTATAAAACACAACCGGTGGGAGTATCAATGTGCACATGGATTTGGTTTTTTTTTGCATTTACATCTAATCCAAAATGATGATTGATTATAGCTACTCTTGACACGACGTCTCAATAAGATATTCTGGTCCAACTTTTCATAAAATATTTCTTCACAGTATAAATTAAACGTTAGGGGTTACAGAATGCATCCCTGATGAACGCCGCGTTTTATTTCAATCTTTTAGAAAATATCCCCTTCATGATAATCCATAAAACAAGCATGTGATAGCTTTAATCTATACAAAAAATAAACGAAAGAAGTAGCGAGTACTTAAAAAAACAATCAGGTTGAAGAACTGGAAGATGAAAATGGAATAGTTATGGAAATGTAATGTTGAACAAGGATACTCAAATAAACATTTTGTATAATGTTTCTACCATAATGCAAGTTTAAAAACGAATTGTAATTATTGCAATATTTCCCTGACTGTGTTGCTCTGAAACAGGACAACAACTCAAATAAACACCCTTATCAATTAAAACACAGTTCTGGGTTAACAGTTAATATTTTTGAGACATTGATAACATTTATTTTCATACAATAAAGTGTAAATAATGATTATTCAACTCATTGTGCTACATTGAGTTTATTAAAATAAATAAATAAAATATAAACCATGCACAGTAAAAATATGTTTGCTATAAACTATTTACTACAACACACCTTAATACGTACAAGTATATAACCATTACTTTTAATTGAAGATAAAATTAATCTCGGAGAGAAATATTGGATCTTGAGAAAATATGCTTTCCTCGGAACCTTCTTTGGTATAATGTTATAAGGGCACCTGATGGGGAAGGCAGGGTTTCGTTTCCCTGAGGAGAACATGCTTTTTAAAATTATATATCTCCAATAATTACATCTGTATAAATTTCATCTTCAATTATTTGTC
>WYDF02164797.1:0-22287 GCA_009867245.2 Adranes taylori
TATATATATTTTTTTTTTTTTTGTTTGTTTTACGTAGGAAGTGGAGACCTTCGAAAGGCGAAAGATGCCCGAGCATCCAACAGTGTGGGACTTCTACCGCACTACGACTCCCTAAACTATATAAACATTCATGTTGGGATTGTATATAGTTTAGGGAGATTGGAGAGTTTGTTTGAAGGAGGCTTTAGGTAATAATGTTTAGCTGATAGCTTACAGAAAAGATATACGCTATAACATTCGATTTACAGCCACGGGAACCTGCGAAACGTTGGCCATAGCATGGCCAACTGATGAGGGAGTTTGGTTTAGTAGGGTGAGCTGATTTGCTGGTAGTCTTGTGTATCTAATTGTACTTGCTTGGCTGCGCAAGTGATTGTTAGTTGACCTGAAATAGAAAATAAGGATGTTGTGGAAGGGAATGTATGTTTTTTGTTTTTCGATTTTTTTTTATATTTAATATTTTATTTTTATTTTTTTATGTTTTTGTCTTTGTGTGTTTGCTTATAATATAGGCGTAGGAATCATCTTAGGGACACTGGGATTAATTCAGGTATATCTTGGAGATTGTCAAGAGGTTCCTGTATGGTTTGGATAATTCGAGCTGGCGGATGTGGGAAGGGTCTGCGTGGAAGTTTACTACGGTGGTGACGGGCTTTCCAATCAGAACGAAGATTTTGGTAGGCTATTAGGTTCTTTTCTGCATCACGTCGTGTCTAATATTTAGACTGTAGAGATTTTGGACAATCTGTGATAGGCTCAGCAGACAGTGTTCATATACTAGCGCACTCGGAAATTGGAAAGTGTAACCTGTGAATTTTTCTTCGTTCACAGGTAGTAAGTTTGTGTGCTTGCGCATTAAAAAGTGTAGAATATAGAACAGCTCTATAGTCTATCAGTGGCCTAATATAGGTTTTGTAAGTGCGAAAAACCCTGTAAAACGCCCTCTGAGTGTGGAGATCTGGTTCACGCCTTTGTGTATCTTGGAAAGGGTCAGTTTAGGTCAGAAATCCAGTTAAAATTTCTATTAAACCAGACACTCCTAGATTGAAGAGAGTCACCTAGACACCTAAATAGAAGAGATTTAGAAGAGAGTCCATAGTAGAGCGTGATTCACTTAAACCAAAGGGGTTCTCTGGGAGAACTTTGTTTATCTCTAGACAGTTCCGTAGGCGAGATGAGAAAATTCTTTCAGAACTTTTTCCTAAGACGTTAAGAATTTTTCCTAAGACGTTAAGAAGTCTGATTGATGGATATGATGAAACATGTCTAGGGTCTTTGCGAGGTTTAGTAATCATGACCGTTAAGCCAGTTTTCCAATCTATTGGGTAGTGCCCCAATAAAAGACATTTATTGAATATCTCGGTTAGGAGCGATATGGTCTCAGCAGGAATTTGTCTGAGGATACGACGAGTTGAAGCCTCTGAACCAGGAGCTGTGTCTTTCCCTTTCTTTCGTATTTCGGATTCATCATCTTGGGTGATAGGATATAGAATATCGTCCTGTTCAGGAAAATCTTTGAGTGGTATGTGGCGAATGAACAACTCGTTTACCACCATCTTTGTATCTTCAAGAAATTTGGGCTCGAAAAGTTAGTCATCGAAAAGTTCAGCTTTGTCAGTTGAGTTTTTTAGAATTTGAGCCTGATTAGTTTTGAGGTGTGATTTTGGAACAGTCTTTTGACCCGTAAGTTGTTGAAATTTTTACCAGAATTGTTTACCATTGCGGTAATCGAGTTTTGATGTGGTTAAACCCAACACTCTTCCCTCTATGCAATTATATTGCACCGAACACCAGCATTGAGTCTGTTACATATCTACGATAAATTCGCCTTTTCTCTCGTATCATGTTAATGATATCGGGAGGAAGTGGATGCCTAATTCGGAATACTGTTTTGAAAGGAATACTCTCTGAAGCTGAATTTGTATGATTTGGTATATATTGGCAACACTGGTGTCTATTTCAGATATAAGGGTTGCTCATAGGTAAGTTAAGCGGGGTATTTAGTAAAATGTTATTTTGAAGGCCAATTTGCATTTTCAATATCGCGTATAGTGATTTGTGATGGTAGGGGAATAAGCGCTGAATCTAAGGTAGTTTTGACCAGAAGTGGATAATGGTCTGACCTGACTGAGATTCCGGCGACACACTCTGGCTTAATAAATTGGATAAAACTTTTAGTGACCAATATATGATCAATAATTTAAAGACCAGTCCCACAGAAAGTAGGTTCTGTACTTTTCATACGTTGCAGTGGAAATTGAGTGAGACAATTACTGAGAATTTCGCCGTTGGAATTTGTTACCCAATCGCCAAACTCCAAACTCCGAATCGTGGCGACCGTTAAAGTCGTCCTTTGTTATGGCTTTCGGAAGAAGTGAGATAAATTGAGGAAAATCTTGAGAAATGTTTTCTGTGGGCGGGTTGCAATAAGAGAAGAAAGTGACTGTATGATTTGTGAAATGAGCGTTTGCAACCACAGATTCGAGATGTTGAAATTTTTAATGTTAACCGCTGGCGCGGGCATTTTCGAATTAGTTTATGAAAATGTTACAACGCACAACTTCAGATGGTAGAATTGTATCAGCGTCTGCATAGATGGAGCTCCAGCTATGCAATGCTTGTAAGGCGTCAAATCTGATCATTCTATAATTCACAGAAAAGTTCAAGTTTCAAAATCGGTTCCTTCCATCCTTGCAGTAACTCTAGATGAGGTCGTCAGAGTGGTCAACTACATTAAATTGAACGCTCTTCGATCTAGGATTTTTCCAGCTCTTTGTGAAGCAATGAATCTGATTACAAAACTTTGCTTTATCATACTGAAGTCTGATGGCTATCGAAAGCAAAATTTTTAAATCAGTTTGTTTCATTAAAATTGAAATTATCTCGTTCATTGATTCCAAAGAAGTTGATTTTCCTTTCCTGTTGAATGATGTTTGGTGGTTGCGAGTTGCATTGAGTGATCTTTTCGACAAACTAAATGAAGTTAATTTAAGTTTACAAGGCGCTAAAAACATTATCACTAACTTTGGCAAGTTAAAAGCGTTTAAGGAATACTTGGCTCATGAAATGTAAGAACCAGCAAATCAAACTGTGCATCTTTTCCGACGGTCGACCAAGATCCTTTAAAATTCCTTATCAAGCATGAAATCGAAAAAAACATTGAAGTTTTTATCATCTGTGAAGTATTTTCCTAATCTGGATGCTTCGGAAATGAGTAATCAATCCATTTATGGACTGCGAAATTAGAAATCTTAAAGGAGAGGAGGAAACTTTTAGAAACTTTAATTGATGTATGAATTAATGTAAGATTTGGTTTTTAAAGGACTATTTGCTGGTAAGAAGCTCTCTCAGTTTTGGTTGTGCTTGAGCAGCAAATTTCCTCTACTCAGTAACAAGGCCGTCGAGTCACTGTAACCATATGGAAGTTCTTATCTCTGTGACCAAGTTTATCAGCTCTTATGGAAATGGATTGTCCATAAATTGTGTCGTCACGACTTTCAAAATCGGCAGTCTCGCAAGTTCGCCAGGAATTTTTTTTTAACTTAGTGCGCCGCAAATCGACTAATCCGAATTTTTTATGGCTTTGTTTCTGTTTGTAAATTGTAGACACGTTTATTCATTTTATTGATGTATTATTGTTAATCTATTCGTCAATAGCAAATTTTCTATTTAAAAAAAATGGATCTTCAATTGTATCTTACACGAGATTAAGTATTTGCTTCTAATCAATATTTGCAATTAATATTTGAACTGATAATGTCATCGACTTATAAGAAACTCAAACAGCGCATATATATAATTGTTAGAAAGTTCCAAATAATTACAGATTCAAATAATGTTTAATGTATCCCGATTTAACTATCTATTTTCGATTGTTCAATTGTTAAGTGCTTACTATAGCGAACTATTGGCGTAAGTAATCTCGTATTTGAATTGGAATTACATGAACTCTACGAGGTGCTATTTAGACTAAAAACTTTTCTAAAATTGGTATTAAGCGATATTTATTCTATAGGAAGTTTACCAAAGCGCTTAAACAAGGAATGAAATTGAAATAATATTCGACAAGGAGGTCAGCTGAATTATAATAGGAATTGGCGCCATTTTTCAGTAGATTGTGACCAAATATGCATTCAAAATTTGAAATTATTATGTTGATATTAGCACATTTATTTTTGTCACAAGAGGTTGTGTGAACCCTAACTGGATAAATAAATTCTACGTCTAGTTAAAGCCCATAAAATCCAACCGGAATCAAAAAGCACAAGTTAAGTAAGGACCTAGCTAGAATTTATAACTTATTATTTCCGAGTTGAGGAAAATTCATATATAACTATACTCTATAATTAGACAATAATTAGCAGAGCCCTTGCTTGAATAAGGCGAAAAATTTTAATTTACTAAAACAAGTATGGCTTAAGAATTAAATAAATTATTTCAAATAAAACGCATCAATGATTAAAACACTATATTGATCTACAAGAAATAATCGATACACAATAGAATAATTTATTATAGAAATTACCAAAAATAAAATGGGGTTAATCAATTTAGGGGAATAATAAAGCAAGTACTTATTAAAGTTTATTTATATTACATAGATATTAATTTGGATGCAACATAATTCGCCTTCCAAATAAATAAATAAAATCTCTACTCAACAGCATTTATTTAATCATTATAATTTAATAGTCATTAGTGAACATTAGTGGTTGTCCCACAATATAATAAAATATAAGGAGGTTCTGATGGGTTAAATATTCGTACAAATTAATCCGTCAACGATAAATTTAAGTAAATATAACAACTCGTGATCAACATCTACACAAAATTTAATTGTTTGTTAGTTTATTTTGAATTGGAAAATTATTATATATTCAGAATAAAAACAGAACTTAAGGTGTTCAGTTCCTGTAAGCAAAATATTTAATAAAAAATAAATGTTTACTCACAATTGTACTCCAGACATTATTCTTATCAGAAAAAGAATCGCGCACTTAAAAGAAAAATCGCGTATAAACCTGAAATTCTAAATTATAAGTGTTTTGATCTACTCGAATCTAAGAAAAATCTACGTAATAATTCAGCGTTACCTTTTAAGTTTTTTTTTTTGCTTATATATTATTGTCGATCGTGGCCTCCTCTGACAGGCAAATCTTACGAAATAGAAAGAGGTTGTGTCCAACTCTTATTTATGAAACGTCCATTACTCAAATTATTTTTTCAATTATCTCTTTCTAATATATGGACGCAAATACTGATTTACGCGAGAAATTACCTCGGTTTTCTCTTGACCACGAATTTCTTCCAATCCGCGGAGAGGTTTTATTCCCTCGCGACCGTAAAAGATGGTAGCCTTGTGCTATATTTATTGGCACGTGTCCGATACATCGCGTTTTCCCGTAGATTATATATTTAAAAGAGTTTAAACATCTTTACATTTGAATCTCGGAAGTGAATACATCTAATATCTTTCTTGACGTTGCAATATTTTCTTTATGAAGTAAGGAGCAGTTTTTACGTGTAAAAGTGCTGCATAATTATTTATCTTCTGGCGATCAGTATTTAAGTTGGTCACATGTTTTTTCGGAAAGGTTTTTTTTAAGATAAGAGTGAGTCACTTGAAGGCAAGGAAAGAAATATGTATGAGTATGGGAAAACATTTGACATCAGAAGTTTGTTTTAAAGGTGGATAAGAAAATTGTGGTCCTATAAGAGATGTCTAAATAAAAAAACACCCCGCAAAACAAATATTATCTCGTTGCATATTGCTATCCCCCGTATTTCGCTCCAGAAATGCTTTAAATATGTGTAGCTTATTTGTTCCAAATATTACTAGAACTTACAATAATGTATGAAACTCAAATGTTCGATAAAGTTGGATCTATTTAAATGGTCAGTTTATTTGTCAATTTTGCATTCGAATATTTGGAAATATGTGTTTATTGTTTGCTACATAACCGTCCATATATGCTGCTAGAAAAGCTACAAAAGCAGCAGGACTATTGATCATTTTGCATTTACTGATCTATAAGTAATAACAGTAGCGTAATTTCTTAGTAAAAAATCATGTCACGGTTAAAATGGTGTCACGGAATTTAGCTTCTACAGGCTGCTATTCCTTGCAGAAACACGCTTAATTTTTTCGGGATTCAAACTTCAAGGTAGTGCTAGGATTCAATAATTAAATTGGGCATAACAACATTAAACAACAGTTTTTTATTTATTAGATAATTAATAAATTCATTCATTAATCTATTCAGATAGTAAATTTTCTTGTTTAGAACTGAGATAGAATTGTAAATAAGCAAGTACGGCCCACGATCTGAATAAGCATTAATATAAGTAACCTTAAATAAATAAAACCATTATTAAGTTTTAATAACCTACTTGAACAAACGATTTGTTGTGACACGCTACGTTAATTATAAAGGATTGATAAATTTAATAATGGAATAGAATAAATATCGATTTAAGTTTAATCTCTTGACGAAAATACTAACACCGATACAGATAAATTTCCCATGAATTCGGAAATAAATTAACTCCCAATCACATAAGAAATGTCTTCAATAATAAAAGTAAAATTTTGATTGGTTCACTAACTACATAATAAAATATAGTGCTGCTATGATTGATTAAACTTTAGTACAGATTTATTTTATAATGAAAGGTCTTATTCCCAATTAAAGCGTAAACATGGAAACATTTTATTAGTAACATTTCAATCAACGTTAATTTGTTAGTTTGTTATAAGGATGAAAATTAATTACACTGAATACTTATTATTTACCATAATAAAATAACTGTACTGAAAGTTATTCAGCTTCTTTAGTCAAAATGAAATAATTTAAAAATTCAACTTACATTTATACATCAGGAATTTTGAGCGCGATTAATTCTAACCGATTTTCTAACTACTCGAGTTGTTATTAATTTGGAAACTGACATAAATCTCATTCCCGATCCCCAAAACAAGTATATATCTTTGTGTTAAAAAAATAACACAACTCAGAGACGAATAGGCGTGGTTATGTTTGTTCTCTTATATTTTTACTAATTAGATGCCTGTTTTCTGTCTTTTCACAAATTCGAGAAGAAAATAGAAGCTTAGTTCACCATCTTCGGCAGGGCCCGTAACACACGGAACCAACCGAAGATATACGGTGCACATGTGGGATTTCTAACTGAACACCTGGTCATGTACTATTAATAGAATCTTTTTGTATATTTCAATTGAAGATGAATTTAATTTATTCAAATATATTTTATGAAGGAACAAATAAAATTGGAATGTTAGTTAGATAGAATCTTAGCTATACTTGGTTGATTTACTGATATTTAAAATCTATACAGTAGAAACTTCAGAATTTAATACGTCAATTAATTATTGTCGCTTGATTTGCTGATTACAAACCGTTCAATCATAATTTCCTTTAAGAGTTAAACTATTTAAAATATCTACAGTAGAATCTTGACAATTTAGTTCATGAATTAATTTATATCGTGTCAATAACAGATTTATATTTCGAGGAACGTATGAGATGTAATTGGAACAATATAATTATTACTACGTACAAATTAGTAGACGTAAACCCTTTCGGCAAAATGACTTGCCAACAGCCTCGCAACATATAAACTCCTGTAAACAGCAGCGGCGACTTCTTTAAAATTGATGAGTATAATCCGGCATTATATTATATTAATGTAATACATACATAAAATGCACTACAAAAACTGAAAATCACATATACAAAAACTACGTAAAATAGTCCATAAAGTAGCCAATAAGGCTCATCAGCAAATTGGATTGGAATATATTTATTGTTGCTTTTAAATCGGCCTTTTCAATTAAATTCGGAATAAAACGCACCAGAGAGGATATAAATTTCTTAATGTTGCGATGAATATATAACGCAGTAACATTTCGCTTCTACAGAACTGAAAATGATAATCATATTTATGTCGCTAGCATTTGATAGAAAACGTCAAAATGCCATTAGTTAATACAGTCCATGTTTACAAATGTGTTTATATTTCTATACCAAATAATTTTATGCTGATTGAACGAAATAGTTAAACATTTGATACAAAATTTTTAATATTTAATTTAAGTTATTATTTTATTATAGTGTCACGACTAATTCTGTACGTTCCAATAGTGCAGTGTGGGTTTTTACTTGATAAATAAATTTCAATTTACTAAACTAACCCACCAAGGATTGAAAATTTAATTTAATAATTTATTTAATATAAATTAATTTCATTGTTCTGAATTAAATCAGGCCAGGTTACACATATAATAATAAAACTCAGCATTTCTTTTTTGCAATATATTCATGAAAAGACTATTTAGCATTCAATAACACCAATTCTCAAGTAGATAAAGTAAAACAATTGCCAAGAAACATTAAATAGTTCATATGTTTTAGAATAAAAATCTTAGAACAGAAATTAGTGACAAGAATAGAATCCGAAATTAATTTTGTTTGAGATTTTAAAACTAATCAATAAATGAGGCCTGTATTCCAAAACATTGTAAGTGCCACAGTGGAATTTTCTAGGTTTATTGCATGGTTAGGTTGTATGTGCCACGGTTTATGGTTTCCGCTTACATGATATCAATCACGTGCAAATTCACTCATGAAACTCAAAACGTTGTAAGTACCATGGCACTCGCTGCTACCATTGTAGTTGCTGCAGCATCAGACGCGGTGGATCGATGGAAGGCAATGAAAGTAAAGCAAAGAAAAGTCAAGTTGTACCTCCATCATTTTGCACTGCCGAAGAAATTTATTTCACAAATTTTATGAACTAGTAGACTAGAAAAACAGCAGTCTTGCCTTCTACGTTTCATACATCCTAAACTAATTAAACGGCAGAGGTATGAAAATTACGAGCAGGCAACAGAGAGTAGGCGCCAACTCATTCAATTATTTGTTCCCCTTACCTGCTTCTCCAGAGATTAGAGATTGGTTAATGACTTTCTGTGACACATACGGTATTACACTGCGGCGTGTTTAGCTGATAGGAGAAACAATTTAGACAAGCCAAATGGATCAGAGTGAAAAAAGGGATGGGCAAGAAGTGCAGCAAAAATAAAAGAATGGCATAATAACATTATTGAGCACATTTCGTCGTTTCCATCTGAAATAGGCCATTATAATAGAAACGAAAGCGACTCACGTTACCTCTCCTCAGTCCTGAATGTTTCAAGAAAGTACCGACAACTTCTAGAGAAATACTGCCAAAACAATGCTAAGCCTCTTGTTTCTAGGCAGTTGTATAATCAAATCTTCCCGACTGATTTCTTGGTCTTGCTGGAACTTGATCATAGATGGTCGGAAGTAGCAGTGAGGACTATTCAAAAATACATCCAAAACGCAAAAAATTTGATGTCTATGTGATTAGCTACGATATGCAGCAGCAGATTTATATACCATAGCTCCCACACTCAGAAATGTAGTATTCCAGGCAGCTGTTGCAATTTAAAAATATAAGATTCTGAAATGGACAAATGTTTAATGTGTTTTTCGACAATAACCATGGGAGGTCGTGGGAGAAGTGGCCCTCTGCGTCTACAAATGTTTGACGACGGAGATTAACACAAACAAGAAGAAGTGGATCGTCTAGTCGGATAACTGGTGTGCACAACATAGAAACTAAATAGTTTTAGCAATGTACCTCACATTACTCGCCAAAGGAATATTTGCTGAAATTGAACACAAATTTCCTGTAAAGGGACATACATTTCTGCCTTGTGACAGAGATTTTGGTTGGAGAGACGTGCTCTAAAATTCTTGCAATAATCATTATCTAAGGAGTGGCTTCTTACCGTATTACGCAGCTTTATTACCCCTTTTCACTTCTCACCCGCTATCTATAAAGCTTAGTTGATCCAATAATTTGCAGCGACAAACAATAATCGATATATAACAATATTTACTATTACGCTAAATAGTGTCACGAACAACCCCCATAGCAATATTAATATAATAGTAAAAAGTTATTAGCTTTAAGTATATTGATATAACATAATTAGTAGCATGTACGAACTTAGCTCAGCACACTGGTCGCTGCGTATATTGATTAGCGGGGACGAATTAGTAGAGAATTGGTGCTCTAACAAGTATATTGAGAGTGAGGTGGCCGCGAAATTGGAGAAGGGTCAGGGCATCGAATGCTGCCTGCTTGTTGAGTTAAGTTCATACATGTTACCAATTATAATCATATTGTATCAATTTGTATTTAATGTAATATTGTTATAAGAGTTGTTTGTGACAATAGCTACAATGAATTAATTGTTCCTCTTTAAAACATTTAATCTACATACTAATGTTGAAGTTATTTTAATAGGAGACCTATTAATTAATGTAAAATATTTCAACTTTCACAATTAATTACATTGATAACTATATGCTGAAATTAACTTGCTTGATTAAAGCCCAAGATTCGACTTTAAGAAAACAAATACGGCTCATGAATTAAATAAATACCCTTCCAATATAACGAATCAAAATTTTGAACACTGTATTCATCTAGAAATTAATATTTTACACATAACTAAGGGGGTTTTGTGAATTTAGATGAATAACGAAACAGTTAAGATTTAGTTACATATTGTCAAAAAAAAAAATATATCCACTCTATTAAATTATGTATAGTCAAAGGTTAAAAGAAAATACATTCTTAAAAGAACATAGCGATAATAATTTACTTACATCGTTTCAATAAGATTCATATTTAGTTTGTTTTATAGTAGATGACAATTTGTTTCATTAATTAAAATTTTTTTATACAGAGCAAAATCAAAAGAACTTTTGAAGCAGATTTATAATAAAATAATTACTATACACATTTAAATATGTCAACCATTATTTTTACAATAAGATGAACGAGAAAAATGCGCGTACGTTAAATCGAAATTATAATACAAACTACTAATATTCTGAGCCTCTCTGATCTGATCAAAATCATGTCATCATGTCTATAAATTTTTGTCTATAGTATCGGTCAATTGTGTCTTCTCTCGCGAGCGTACCTAAATTCCACGGTTACTTCATCTTACTTTGACTCATTAAAGGTCTATCACATAAATAATTTTTCCAATTATCCATCTGTACCATACAATAACATAAAACATGTTTGCGTAGGAAACTACTTTCTCTTTACCACCAATTTCTTTTTTCGCAGAAAGTTTTATATGGAACATTCTTCAAACGCCGCAACCGCCTTACAATCTGCAAGCCATGTGCTGCAATTATTTTGCGTTTGTCTAATAAATCGCGTTTTTGCTTAGACTACCTATGTAAAGAATTCTACCTTTGATTCCCAAGTGAATATGTCTAATATTTTTTTGTCGTTACATATGCCCATCTCCCCTCCCATCGTTGACTTTCGACCTAGAAAGTGAAAGCATCTACGAAAAAAAAATTGTACCTTAGGTATACTGATATGAGGTTCCCTGATTAGGGAACCTCCCTGATTAGGGTTCCCTGATTAGGGATATGAGGTTCCCTGATTAGGGAACCTCATAACACCTCAAATTTAGCTTGAGGAAAATAACTTATGACTAACAAATTAACTGGATTGTTTATTGTTTGAATTGTTTACATTATTTTTATCCGTCATGATCTCTAATAATTCATTTACCTTTGGCACAAGTGCTTTAGAAATTTGATGTAGCTTAACGAGCTATGAATCGTCTACTGACAAATTATTTGAGGATTTTTTATTTGAAATTTTTGAAGCACATGGTGTATCAAAATGACAGGGAGGTTTGAAAGTATCTAAGGCCGGTGTTTTATCAGAAAATGTATCTACGGCCATATGATTTTGAATACAATTAATGTATAATTGTTTACGAATGTGTTTTAGAATTGTGTTCGTATAATTGTGTATTCGTTACTGCCTGAATCTGTAACTATAGCTCATTCTAATGGATCATTGTCCCTAGCATTTATATTACTTATTTTCAAATGCAGTGGAAGAAGTAGGAGGCAGGGTCCCTAACAAATTGGTTTCCACTTTGAGGAAAATTGAGAATGTACACCTAAAAATCGGTTTTTGATTCTCTTGACTGTTGTAGGCGTTTATGGAATTTTCTAGTCCGATAAATTAGGATCAATAATTTTAGGTCTAGTAGGGACTGCAACATGAGAGTCTCTACTTTTACATTCTAGTTCTCAATAGGATTTTTAAAATAGATACAGTTTTTGATAATTTTTTATTTTTACGCATTTATACATCTAACCATCTAACCTCATCAATACATCTAACCAAATATATTCTGCGCAACAAGAAACTCCTTGCACTGATATTGTAAGAAACAAAGAAGACTAATATTTTATTACTTATTTATATGCCACGGGGACAACTCCTGTATAATAGTGACATCTAAGTTGTCGATTTGAAACTCATATATTGTTTGTTTAAATTGGATAAAAAAATCATTTTCAGCGTTTGTTTGGTTTATTTGTACATTAAAATATTGAGGATCTTAAACATACTTGGGGTAGCGTTACCCGAAATAATATAACACTAAGCTAATGCAAAATTGAAAAGATATACCCGCCTTAAAAATTCCATTTTATTTATATACATTTCCATTCAATAAATAAATCAAGTGATTGAAAATAATTTAGGAAAATATATGCAATTATTGTAAAAAATTATGTAAAAATTTCAGGATGGCTAGGTGCTGTGAAATGTTTAAGGTTTAAGCAGGTTGTTGCTAGACAAAATAAGTAGGGAAAATGGCAGTCGCTTATTGGCAAGTTTACCAAAAATAAGTTTTACAACTAAAATCTAGAAATATTGTCATTGATAGAGACAATTGAAAGTTTTGAGCTGGAATATAGCGGGATTAGTGAACAAATTGAAGAAGCTTGATTTCATAGAATATTTATATAATTTCGATATGATTGGTTTAAGTGAAACATTGGTGGAGAAGAGTGAATGGAATACAGTAGAAAGATGTATGCCGAAAGGGTATAAATGGGAAATGCATAGAGGTACTAGGTGAGAAGATGGTGGTCGTGACTGTGTATGTCAATAAGGGATGGGAAGAATTTGTAGGGAGAATTAGTGAGCAGGTAAGAATAGGTAGGTGTAAATGGAATAAAATAGTAATTATGGGGGATTGGAATGTTCGTTTTGGAGAAGAGGGTGGAAGGTATATCGCAAGAGAAGGTGTGTTTATAGAAAGAAAGTCAAAGGACAAAGAAGTGAATGGGGAAGGAAGAAAATTGAAGACGAAGGCTGGTGCGTGGGGAATAGATGTGCGTAGTGAGATTGGGAAGGCGAAGTAACTTTTAAAAGGCATGGGGGAGGAACCATGATCGACTATATTATAAGGTGTGAAGGTGCAAGTGAAAGTTTAGAAAGTTTAAGAGTGGGGGATAACATTGAGTCTCACCACTTTCCGATAGAGACAGTATGGAATGTATGGGAGGTGGAAGAGAGAAGCGAAGGAGGAGTGGAAGAAGGGGATGAATGTAAAAGTAGGTTTATTTGGAATGCGAGCGCGAAAAGAAATTTTATGGAAATAATGAATAGGGTGGAATGGGAAAGTGTTAGTAAAATAGAAGAAATTTCAGGGTTTATAAGAGGGAACTTAGAAAGAATAAAAGGAAGAAAGAGAAAGGGAAAAAGAAGAACGTAAAGGGCATGGAAGCTGAATGGGATGAGTATGATATGGTTAAGAATGAATGTAAGAAGGTGCAAGGAGAAAAGAGGAAGAAGAAATAAGTAGCTTGAGGAGTGAGAGGGATATATGGAAATATTTGAGAAGAGGGGAATTAGGAGGGAGAAGAGAGTGATGTTGTATAGCATGAGGAAAGAATGTTGAAAGAAGTGTAGGAAGGAAGAGTATAGTGATGAGTTTACAAAATCGGTTGTAAGAGAAGAGGAGAGTAGAGTTAGTATGGAAGAAATGGAACAATTTGGGTATATAAGGGTGGAAGAAGTTAGGAAGGAGATAAATAAATGAAAAAAGGAGGTGCGGTTGGAGCAGATTAAGTGCCAGTGGATATATAGGAATGTTTGAGTGAGCGTGCAGTGAAAGCACTGGTAAGGGGTATGAATAGAATTCTGAAAGGAGAGAATAGAATACCTGAGGAACAGAAAGAAAGTGAAGTTGTGCCGGTGTATAAGAGGGTGATAGTATCGATGTGGAAAACTATAGGGGAATTACGATAATGAATGGGTTGTATAGACTGTGTGCGAGAGTAATAAATAAGAGGTTAGAAGAGGAGCTGAGGACAAAGGAATTTCTAGCACAAACGCAAAATCGGTTCATAAGAGGTAGAGGCACGGCAGATAGTTTGGTGACTATAAACTATATAATGAATAGAGAAGTGTGCAAGAAAAGGAAGCTGTTCCTTCTATTTATTGATTTGAAAATGGCATTTGATGGGATTGTAATGGAGAAATTGTGGGAAAGAATGGGAAAAGTAGGGGTGTAAGAAGTTTTGGTAGGCTTAATTAAGAGAATGTATGAGGGGATGAAAGTGAGAGCGAGTGTGAATGAATGTGCATCTGAATGGTTCGAGAAGGGGAGTGAGACAAGGTTGTCCATTAAGTGCGTGCGTATTTAATATATATTTGGCAGATATGGAGGCTGTGCTGGAGAAGGGGCAAGCCGGGGGTGTGATGGTGGAAATATGAAGGTATGGTCTCTAGCATATGCGGATGACATTGTATTTATGGCGAGTGAGGGACGATATATGGATATATCGATAGGAGAGGGTTGAAAGTGAATGTTGACAAGATAAAAATGATGGTGTGCAATAAGAGAGGAGAGATTGTAGAAAGGATGTATTTGAGAATGATAGCAAGGGGATAGAGGGTATGAAGATGTACAGGTATTTAGGATTTATTTTGGAGCAAAGTGGATCAAGTAAAAAGCATGTACAGATGGTAAGAAAAAAAGCAAAAGGGGCTATAGAGAGATTGAGGGTTGCATGAGAAAAAAATTGGGGAGTCTGTGAGAATGAGGTTGAGAATAATGGAGATGTGTGTAAATAATAGAATGTTGTATGGATCCCAGGTTTGGGCTGTGGAGGAGAGAGAGAGAGAATAGAGATAGTACACATGGGATCTGTGAAAAGGATGTTGAGACTGGATAAAAGTAATAAGAGTGAAATAGTGTTGCAAGAAGTTGTTTCATATAAGTGTTGTCTAAGTGGGGTGAAAAGAATGGTGAAATTTGAGGAAAAGATATGGAATGACAAGACCAGGAGGTTGACGGAGGAGGTGTATGTGGAGGGGATGATGAAAGAGGGGGATGGCAGGGTTGTGAATGAATGGATAGATTGGAGAAAGAAGCTTAATGAGAGGATTGGATTGTCGTCAAAAAGATGGTGCGAAAAAATGTGTGAAGGAGATTATGTGGTGGGGGAAATAATGGAAAATAATGGAGAAGATGAGGGATGTAGAAAAGGATGTAGAAAGGCAGGAGAGATACAGGAGCATATAGGAAAGTGGCTAGAATGGGGGGGGGGTATGTAGAAATGATGGAAGGGGAGGGTTTGACAGGATATTTGGAGACTGGTATAAGTTTTAATGAGACCAAAATGATTGCGAGGTTTAGATGTGAAAATGAGAAGAGAGGGAACAAATATAAGCTTAAGGATGGGGAAAGAATGTGTAGAAAATGTGGAATGAAGGAAGAAAAATTAAATCATTGGGTGAAGGAATGCGAGGGAATTGAATGGAGTAAAAATGAAAGGGAGTTAGGCGAAAATAGATGGGTGTGTTTGGAAAAAGAGGTGAGAGGTTTAAATGTAATGAAGAGAATAATTGAGGAAGGGTGGAAAAGAAGATGAGGGCTAAACCGAATAAATGAGAATGGAAGTATGTGAGGAAATAAGGAGATCGTAGCGAGTAGAAGGGAAGGGATAAAAAAAGGGGGAAAAAGAAAAAGGAAGGGAAGATAGGAAGACTTACCTGCTGTCTGGACCTTTATAAGAATATAGGGGCATAAAATTTAATTTAGTTTTATTAAGTTATAATTATAATTAATTTAGAGCTTTAGGTTTAAAATTTTTATATGAATTACTTTGTTTAACAATGAAAAATGTTGTATGTAATTTAGTTTGCAGTGTATTAGATGTTTTTATGCCAAATAAAGGTTTTTGTATTGTATTTTATAGTCATTGATTATTGATTGAAGCGAATCGCTCGATGGTCTTTAATTAAATCTTAAATAAGTGTTTCTAAGTTTGAATTCGCGGAATTAATTAAACTAAATTGTCAGGCAACGAGTTTATTTATTGATAACCTGACAAAGACCTGAGATAACCTGAGAAAGACAATTCGTTGTTGTTAGGTTTGTGCAGAGATTAGTTAAATTTATATTCAGTATAATTAAATAAACCCTACTCGTAACCGTACCAATGGAAAACGCTTGTGTTTTATTCTAAATAGTGTTGAGGAAGTAGGGGTATTATAACTTCACAGATTCTGACTTCATAACATTACAACTTTATTCATTAGTAGATAAATTAAACTGAGTTATAAAGTGAATCGCATTTTCTAAGTTTTCTACGATACGATACTTGGGACAGGAGAGAATCGGTACGTACCTCATACTAAGGATCCTCACTTCCCCGTCACATTCAGGAGCTCAAGTCTCTTCAAACTCACACTTGACAATATTTAGACTGGAGCTTCTGTGGTGGGCCCCTTATGTCTCAAAAATCGCGCCTATCACCATATGACACAAATCTTATGATTGGTTCCATTTAACTTAATCAAACAATAGATATAGAAAAAATGTTAAATGTCTAATAGTTTTCGCGGTTGTTCTACTAAACATTTTTGGAAATAGAAGCAGAAGTTTGTTGGCATGCCCATTTTAGATTTGCTATGACATCACTTAAAAAGATTATGGTTTCCGTCTAGAAAGAGTAGTTTCAATCATTTTTTAAAGCCTGCACGATTTAAATTAAAATCATATATTTGTGCTATTCTACGCCACTGTTAGAAACAAATATAAATTTCATTCAGTTCGAGAATCAATGGTAATTAATCAAAAGCGCTCTGTTTCTAGATTCATTAGCTGCAATTAGTTGCTACGCTAAGTTGATATTGCTTTGTTTCCATTCAAGATAGTTTTCCATTTCTCTGTCTTCTGAAATTCTCGCAGACAGATTTCTGGATCGTAAATGCAAAATCATTGTTATATTTGAATCTCTTTAGACTTCAATAATAATAAATATATTTTTGTTTCACGTTTTGTAAATAAATATATTTCTCCTTGTTTTTATTTTGTAGAGCTTTATGGACTAATGTCACAACATTAATATAAAAAGACGACTGAAAAAAGAATTCTATAAATTAGTTGATTTTGCTGATTGCTATTTGTTTGAAAAAATTTGATGCATTTAGCATTGGCTAAGTACATATTGTAACGCGAAAAGATAACACTACAAAAAATTGACAATAGTACTTCATGACATTCTTAAAACAATAGATTCCGATTATAAGAAACTTTCTTTTAAATTAGACACAATAAAACAGGATTATACCTGAAAAACAAGGATTATACCTTGTTTTTCAGGAAGGGACACCCGTTCCAATTAGGGACACCCTAATTGGTGCCACATGCACCAATTAGCCCATGTGGCACCAATTAGCCACATGGGCTAATTGGTGCAGCTTTTCCGCGGCCAGCAACATGTTTAATTGCCGCTGCTTTGCCGCAGTCAGCTACATTGTCTAATTGCTACGCCTTTGTCGCGGCCAGCGGCATGCAAATATAATATACATGAGGACCACATGTTAATACGGTTCTGAAAATCATTACTAACAAAATAATGATGAACTGTGAAGATAAAAGAACGAAACTGAGCAATACTGTACTTACAGATGGGTAACAAAAATCGTACATTTCACATGATGGTGAATATGAAACTAAAATAAATTTGATGTGAACTTATATGAGCACTTAACAACAAACTCCGAATGTTACATTTGTTTGGCAACAGTGTTACTTAAGAACAATCATACGAGAAATGGAAAGTTTAGTACATGCAGTGTCCTCTACAGCACAATACACTAACAATTCTTGCCGCCAATAAACAAATCTATTATATTTGGTGTTGAAATTAACTAAATGTGTGTACATAAAATATCCGAGTGATATCCATAATATTTATTTGTCATACTTATCTTAGATAGCTACTTATTTTATTATTACTGTAGTATTATAACATTTTGTCATTTTGATAGAATTTTTAAAATATTTTGTGTCAAATAATAATTGAGTGGCGGCACGTGTTGCGCGAAAAAAGTTTTCAGCGTAATTTAGGGATTACACATTCAACTGTAATTACGATAAACTTTATTTTGAATAGTTAGAAGTTTTGACTTTTAGGGTTGAAAATGCTCGGAGTGGAAGCATATGTAGCTCCAAAAGATATTAGACGTATTCAATTCTTTGGATTCTGCTGTACAGATTTTAAATATTTAAGTACCCAAACGGGGGAACTTGGGTCCGCCACGTTTAAAAATGTTGTTGTCACTTTTATTTGGATTCGATTAAACAACCAAGCTTACAGTTATTTGTCAAACTACGTTTGAGGTTATCTTTAATGCAATTGGTTCGCAATTTTTTCCACCTGTGTAAAATATTTATAAATTTTAGATAATTGGATCCCCAAAGTACCCCCCTTGGGTATTTATGTAAATTCTAACAGTCCTGCTCATGTTTAACTTATCGAAAATGAGCCGCTCAAATAAAAATAAACCTTTATCCGCGGAAGAACTTGCAGAAATAGCTTGAAGATGTGGTTTTTTCACGGATTCTGAAGAGGAGTTACAGTATTAAAATGATTTTGATGATTAAAGATAGCGAACAGGAGCTAAATTTGCAAGAAATTATATCAAGTTTGAAGCTGACAATGTGGAAGTCTTTTCTGATGAATAAGACAATATCGAGCCAGTTGATAATGATCTAGAACTTACTGAAAGTGAAGACAAAGACCATGCAGAAAATGAATATACAGCAAAATCAGGTATGAAGTGGACTCGTGATCCTGGACGGAGCTCTAAGCGCCTTGTGAGAAATATTTTGAATATCCGTCCCAGTCTTATACCTTACAGTAACACTACTGTCTCTTTCGTCGAATTTTTTTATTTATTCATAACTACGGAAATCAAGGATTTGGTTTGTCTTCATAGGAACGAGGAAGCAGAAAAATATTACACTTTGTGGGTTGCTCAGTATATAGAATCACAAAGAAAATGGAAACCACTAGATCATGTCGAGTTAGATTTTATTCTGGGTATTCTTATATAGGCGGGTGCTTTGAGGTGCAGGAGTGAATCAACAAGAGAAATGTAGACCTGATCCCACTAGACGCCCCTCTTTTTTTTGCGGCTGCCATGTCACGAAATAGATTTATAGAACTTTCAGTTTTCTTGAGATTTGGCGATAAGCTGGCCAGACCTGAAAGAAAGGACACGGACAAACTAGCAGCGATTTGCAGAGAGGCATATGGAACATGTTTACTGCAAATTACAGAAGAGCATTTGGCCCATCTGAAAATATAACAGTCGATGAGCAGTTAGTTGCTTTTAGGGGACGATTCCCCTTCAGACAATATATAAAATCAACACCAGCCAGATACGGCATCAAAATTTGGGCTGCTGCTGTTGATGTTAGAACATCTTTCCTTTGTAGTTTACAAGTCTACACTGGTAAACTACCTGGTAATGCTATGGAACAAAATCAAGGATATCGTGTAGTAACCGATTTGGTTGAGCCCTATTATAATTCAGGAATTACAACTGTTAACTTCTTAACTTCCGTGAAATTCGCCAACTTTTTACTGACTAAAACCTTACATTGTTTGGAACAATTCGGAAGAATAAACAGGATAGTCCTAATGAACTGAAAATATGCACTCTTCCAGAGCACTCTTCAAAATTTGCATTCACTAAGGACTTGTCAATGGTCTTTTATATACCAAAGAAAGGTCAAATGGTTCACTTGTTATCATCTCAACATCGTGATAAAAGCATTTCAGTAGAAGAAAATAAGAAATCCTTGATGACATTAGACTACAATGCCACAAAGGGTGGCGTCGATAATGCCGATAAATTGTTGAGAGAATACACTGTAGCAGAAGAACAGCACGCTGGTCCTTCAGGCTCTTTATGAACATTGTCGATATATGCTCCTTGAACTCTTTTATCATCTATATTAAGAAACATGCTGAATGGAAAAAGCAAAGTTCTTTCTATATAAGCGCCTATTTCTTTTGAAGCTTGCTGACGATTGGCAAAAAGAAATATGGAATTTTGTGCTAATAGCAATCTTCATAGACATGTCAAAACGGTTCCAACTGATTACGGAATTGAATTCCCTCCTCAGAAAGCAAAGTGTCTTGTGATACTTGCAACAAATTTGTCTGCGTAGCCCATCGTAGGAAAACTACTAAAGTCCTTTGCTTTGATTGCGCCACGAAAGAATAAATAGTCAATGTAAACATATATTTTCGTTATTATTCTTTTTGTTGATTTGTTTAGAGTTAAAGTTACTTTTTTAATTTTATATTTATGTGACTTGTTTTATAATATATCATCACAATAAACATCTTAATATAGTTCTAATTGTTGCAACACCTTGAACTTCGAATTTCCAAAAAAAATCAAAGGGGGGGGGGGGCTGATGACCCCGCTTGGGTCCTTACGTTAATTCGTGAGGCTTGCGAATCTAAGGGTTAAATGATCAAAGGGAATAATGTCTAAATGATAGGTAATAATTAAAATCAGTATGATCCATAAAATAATGCAAATGTATCATTATAATTTCATTGCTTATACAAACTTAAATAAGGCGTTTTCCGTTCATGAAGTTAGAAAGAGAAACTGAAAAATTAAATTAAGCGGAAAAGAGATACATCAAACGTCTGCCGAATGAGTTGTCACAAATTTCAACGCAACAATATGATACTGATTATTTTAACATGCAACAGTGTGGGTACATAAAACAACGTTCTACATCATCTTCTAGAAACGAATTAAATAATTTTAAATCTAATAATAATTTTTTATTGAGTAGCATTTTATATCAAATACATAAAGACAAAAATTAAAATGTGAGCACACTTTTTTTCTGATCTGCTGAAGACATATGATTGTGTGACATACATTATAATGCTATAATTACCTTTTCTATGAATATAGCAAGCGAACAATTAATAGACCTCGTAAACAGGAACAGGTCTATCAATTCAATAAATGCTCAATTAGAAGATTTATATGTGTGGCAGAGCTCATAGCTTAATTTTGGGAGCAATATTACCTCTAACTGGTTCCTATAATATGCACACGCAATTCTCGACGCTGATAACACATTTTTCTGCGCAACAAATGTTTACGTGGATATATTATTTTAAGTTATTAAACAATTTTAAACATATAAGAAGTGAGGATTTAGTATTAAACGGAAATTTGAATGTTTGAAATATATTGTCACTTATAAAATTGGGGAAACTTTACAAGCTATAATCCGGTGACGCGATCATATATGTCATGGTTTATTATTGGGCGTTGATTTTATGAACAAACGTGACTGGCAAGAGAGAACCCTTTTGATAGGGAACGTCGCGATTCACTCCTGCCCTACAGGATTTCTTGGTGCAATAATTGGAAAATGCAGTTAACTTTAATACCCAGTTTAATTTACCTGCTTATGAAATGAAGTTTTAATGTTATGAAGTTATTAATATTTGATTTCTATTACCTTTTAAAATGAAACACTAAACTTTGTGATTGGTACGAACCAAGTGAGCATGGTGTCTCTTAGTTACGAGTAGTTAGATCAAACATAAATTGTGCGCAACCCCATCAAACACTGATATCGGACTCTCATTAATTCAATTAATTTATTATCGCAATAAGTAATTCTTTAATAAATCATAAATAAATCGAGAGATCCTCTAATAATATATCTAAATTGACTAATCTAATTCATCAAACAAATATAATATGTATAATTAAATGTAATCTAATATATATTAATCAATCAATTAATCATAAGTAAATTAGTTAAAGTAAGAAGAAATAAATATATATAAAACCATATGTATAATCTTAATATATAAATAAAAGCCAAAGGAAAACGGTTAAGGTACAAGGTCGTCCGCTTCTACAACGTACACACATCTATACAAATAAAAAAACATCAGACCAGTTAGGCGCTAATAAGAAGCGAGAGGCATATGATCACGTCAATAGCTTTGTTGTTGCCGAAACGGCAGCGGCTCTCATTGATGC
>WYDF02164908.1:7094-22286 GCA_009867245.2 Adranes taylori
TATAGGTACCTAATGATTCTCTTCTGTGCAAAAGGATGCTTTAAAAGTTTCTCTAATAGCGTACGCGGCTCTCAAACGGTATTCTCAGAACGGGAAAATATATCTGCTTATTGCCGACGTTTCCTGGCAAGCAAATGAAGCTAGTGAATCTTCCTCTTCTTTATCGATCACACTGATATGCAAGAGACAAATGCATTTTATAATGTTGTCAATATCGCCATGATTAGCAATTTCAATCGTCGTTAGCACCTATCTCCATTTATCGGACATAATTCCAAATGCGTATTCTATCAATTGTCTAGCTTTTGAAAGACGTTTATTAATAGTACTTTCTGATGGTACTAGTGTTGTAACAGGGTATGACCTCATGAGGTAGGTTTCCTCATGAAGATACACTTCATCATCTAAAAGGACGGAAAGCACTTCAATGTTAGTTCCTGTAAGAGGTGAGAGTTGTCCAACACCATCACTCTCTTTGGCATAAGCACCTACGTCAATTGCTAAGAATTTGTAATTTGGGCCAGCTGCACCTTGTTTATATGCAGCCAATGCAGAGGGACGAGGAAGCTCTAAACACCTGGAATCGCAAGATCCTCCGGCACATATACGGAACCGTCCAAGAAAAGGCAGAGTGGAGAATTCGTATGAATACCGAGTTATATGAACTGTATGAAGACTCCTCCATCTCCATGGAAGTGAGAAAGGGTAGCCTTAACAAAGGCTGCCTGTTCCGACGCTATCTGTCACAAGATAAAATGCTGTAGCCTCAGTTGCATCACATAAAGCATGACCTTGCTCATGGGAGAAATAAGAGCTATCAAATGAAAATTAGTACAGTTTCTCGTCGAACATTTCTTATACGGTGGCCTGATGACCGATATTTGCGAGTCAGACGACCATTCACCAGTGTTCCGTATTGCCGCATACAGTCAATGCAAGATGTCAACACCATTATGTCCCATCGCCTTTATGTGCTCAGCAGTGATCAACATTTTCAGGTGAGGAAGTATGATCACTATATAGATTTGCGCAGAATTCTCTCCAGACTTCAACCACTTTCGATATGGCGGCCACCGGTTGATCCTCTTTGTTATTAATGGCCCATGTTCTATGTGATCGTTTACGGGTTATTTGTTTTATTTTCTTAAAGAGATCACTTGTTTCGGCAGTTTGGGCCTGAGTTTCAATCTCTGAACAGACCTTGTTAAGACAGTTATTCTTATTTAGGCATTCTCTTTGAATAGTTCTTGAGAGTTCTGCATATCTCCCACATATCTCTAGGTTGTTGAGTCCTCTTGCCTTCAATCGGCGTCTTTTATCAACTAATGACCGAGTGAATTCGGAGATCAATCTTTGCTCAGCTGCGGTTTTCGTATGAGCTGAGGTTTTCGTATAATATGAGCCTTAAATTTGCACCATAGAGATTCCACAGCAAGATGTTCAGCAACTGTAGGTTCACTCTGTATGGAGACATCTAGTTTTTCCGCGAACGCTAATTGGTTGCTTACAGTTGCTAGCTTCCTTACAGTTGTTCATTTTTGGCGCTTTAAATTTGGCACAGCGTGAACATAAGTAATTGATAATCTGCACCTGGTAGTACTTTGGCTGATTTCAGTGAGATAGGACATCTTGTTCTAACTAGAGTAAAGTCGATTTGGTTTCTGCGAATCCCATTTGGAGTTGTCCATATGTAGAACCTTCTTTTTCGTTGTTGGAACATTGAGTTTCCTATGGTGAATCCATTACCAACACAGAAATGAATAAAACGTTCTCCTCTTTCATTGTGTGTGCCAAGGTCATATTGTCCTACTACCGTGCGGATGTGATTTATGATACCCTTCGTAATTCCCACTAAAACGATACCCAAGACTAGAACCTAGCTTTAATATTTCCATAGACATAGTATACATCTTATAAAACTCAATTGATAAGTGAATGCTATCGTAATCAATAATTGAACTAATTACAGTTTTGAACTGATTTGAACTATTGACTTTCAGTCAAGGATTCGAAATATATGGAGTGACGCAACGGTAGACCATTGCGTTTTTCACAATGAATTAAACTATTATAAAACATGTTTCGAATAATTTAATCATTATAGAACTTTGATAAAATAATTTAAAACTATAATATTCGATAAAAAAGAACGTTTTGTTTCGAATATAATTACTGTATTTTAAGGTAAATACTACGTCGCCGAGTAATATAATATATTAATAGATAATCTACTGCCTGATATAAATAGCACGTCACATGTTGTATATTTTCTGTTTCATGCAGTAGATAATTTGAATGGAAATTCTCCATCGTTTATTTATTTATTTTATATAATCCATATTTTTACCTCAAACTCAATTAAATGGTATTGTAATAAATGGACGTATACAAATTTTATTCAACTATTAATTATTTAAGACACCTAATAATATATACAACCGACAAAAGTGATGTTTTAAGTTTTACTTAAGTACTTAGTTTATTTACATATATATTTTATTTATGGCATGTAAATTATATAATTATGATTAATTATTTTTGGCATTAGGTAGATAACGTGAAAATGTTATAGCATCATATCCACGTAATAGCTTATGTTATTGACGGGGACAATGTAACGTGAAAAGATAATCGTCCATAAAATGAGTATATTTGACGGTTGAATTATTGTACAATGTGGTGGGATCCGACCAGCATCTAGATAGAGTCAGTTCCATTACGGAAGGTTTTTGTACTAAATTGCGTACATCAATGAAATTTGAATTATTAGATACTGTAATTTATCTAAGAATTTCGCAAATCTAAAACACCAGAAGATTATGAAGCCTACAAAATCCAACGATGCACTGTCAAACTTGCAGTAAGAGCGGCCAAGAGTTTGGGAAGTTTATGGAACAGTCCTCACAGGAACACCAGAAACTCTTGTACAAGAACATACACAACATACGGAAAGGGAAAGACTGTCCCTTGAAGTTCGTTAGGGGTAAAGATGGAAAGCTACTTACAGATAAAGTCAAATTCATGGAGAGATGGGGATGATATTTCCGGGAGCTTCAAGAATGTAGACAAGAGCAAAACAATGTCAGCAAAGAAAATCAGAACCTAGAAGAACTGAAAGATGACGGTCGAGACATAACAGCTGAAGAAATGAGCAAGGTTATTAAGACAAAGCTCGGAAAAGCTCCAGGACACGATGAGATCTCACCGGAAATGGTAAAATTCATGGGAGCAGATGGGATGCGTTTATTGTGGTGACTTCTGCAACTGGGTTGGACTCTTAAAAAGATCCCAACGGATTGGGAACTTTCTTTCATAATTCCAATTTTCAAGAAAGGCGATAATAGAGAGTGCGCGAATCATCGAGGAATATCGTTGCTCAGTGTGCCGGGGAAAGTTTTCTCGCGGATTCTGGAGATGCGTTTTAGAGCACAGGTAGACCACCAGATGGACAAAGCACAATGTGGGTTTAGAAGTGGACGCAGCACTCAAGACCTAATCTTTCCAATGAGGTAAATCAGCGAGAAAGTTCTCGGAGCATGACGGAGAGGCTAACGTTTGCTATCTGGGCCTGGAAAAGGCCATCGATAGGGTCCCATGGAAAGAAATATGGCAAAAACGTAAAGTGGGGAGCAGTCTTCTTAGGGCTTTTATCTCAACTGCAGAAACCAGGTACGAACTACTAGAGCAACCTCAGCTGAATTTAGTACGAGTGCCGGTGTGAGACAGAGAAACATTTTGCCCCCTTACCTCCTTATCAAACTCAAGGAAATTTTCCCTAAAACCATCATAAAATATTTTTAAAATTTTAAAACTTATAAAAAATTTACATCATTAAGAGCTGTAAGGACAGAGTCAGTAGCTTTATTGTGGGGAACTAGAGAATGAAACCTAATTTAATATCGTAGATGGCCTTTGCCGGTGATGTGCCACTATTAGCGAAGAACGTAAGGAACTTGGATGAAGAAATGAGTGCTAGAAACATGGTGATCAGCAAACTGAAAACTAAGTCTATGGTCATCGCTAGACACGAAAAGCTACACCCTATCCGACTAAGGGGACATGTCCTAGAACATGTAGACTCATTTAAGTATCTTGTGGCTACCATTTCCCAGGATGGAAAGGTCGACTCAGAACACAACAAGCGAACACCAACAGCAGGGAGGCTGTTTCATGTTATTGGTCGGAGTTCATAGGAAAATATGAGATCAGCAAGAGGACCAAACTAACTATGTATTAAACAGTATACCTTCCATCCTGGCATATAGCACGGAGTCTTGGACGCTGATGAGTAGACATCAGAGTAGACTACAAGCAGCTGAGATGAGCTATCTACGGAAAGTGGAGAGGAAGACTAGACGGGACATGGTGAGGAATCAGACTATCCGGAACACCCTGAATGAAAAACTCCTCAGTGCGAGAATAGATGAAATGCAACTTCAATGGTTGGACCACCCAGCACAAATGTAAGAAACCAAATACCCAAGAATAGTCTAGGAGACTCGCTATAAAGACAAGAAACCGACGGGATGACCGAGGCGTAAGTATAGTAAAATTCTTGGCACAGAATTCGTTTGCCTGCTAAAACCAAACGATGCATGATTAATAATTAATTTTGATTTTAAATATATAGGTATTACCACATTTTCAATAAGTCCTATGGCTACCCATTTGGACGCAACTAAGCTATAAAACAATACATGCTTTTGAACGGGCATTATCTAGAGATTTTATGTATACTAAAACAAAAATGGCAAATAAAATTTGCATTAATACAAAATTGTTAATTCGAATATTTTGCGTCACACATCGCTATTATTATTGCAACCCTGTCGGACGGCACTGATGCATAAAATAGTATGCGTATTTGAAAGATTGTTCTATATGCATTATTTATATACTAAACTGAAGCTGGCGTAGGATTACTCTCTCTGCTAAAAATTAATTTTGGTTTTTGAATATAGTGATATTAACACAGTATTAATAAGTGCTATTGCGGTCCACTCGTACAACACTGACCCTTTTCCTCGCTATCACGCCTAAACCTGGCAAACATTCGCTTTACTTTCATACTTCTTCCCGATCTCAAATATTCTTGTAAAATACCTTCAAGTATCAACCATTCATATCTCCTATTATATCGACTTTCATGCCTTTCCTGTACTTCGATATCCCGCAACGTTTGTTCTATCACTACCTCATATTTTATACATTCCTTCATCCTATTATACCATTCATACACTGGACATTCATATGTTTCATATTGCCTTCTTCTATACCTGACGCATTCGTTGTTATCATCCTTATCTCCATTATTTATTGAAATACATTTATCGCCATTATTGCTTTCAGTTGTGCAATACAAAGTCGGGGTGACTTTTCCACACCCTTTTCATGTACTTCATTCTCAATCTTTCAATTAACTCTCTTTTACCTCCTTTTTCACAAACCATCATTTTCGGTTTTTCAACATTGATCTCTAGTCCTCTTTTTAACATCTATCAATCCTATTTATTATTTCTTTCACTTCTTTTCTACCACTCGTCATACACACCATATCATCCGCATAATCAATTGACCAAAACTTTTTATCGCCTAATATTTCCCCTCCGGATTGCCCATGTTTCAACGCACACTCCAAATCAGATACATAAATATTAATCAGGTTCGCACTCAACGGGCACCCCTGCCTTACACCTCTACTCACGCCAAACCACTCTGACCTCTCTTTCCCACTCGCGCTTCACCAAACTTCTGATCCTGTTACACAGTCTTGCTGATACGCCTACTTCTTTCATTCTTCCCCACAATTTCTTTCTCACAAACTTATCAAACGCAAATTTCAAGTAAATGAATAGCAGAAATAATTTTCTCCCCTTACTTATAATTTAACGTTACTATATTATCTGCCATAGCTCTTCCTCTTATGAATCCAGTCAGCGTTTTTAATACCATCTTCTCAACCATTTCCTTTTCATATTTTTTATTTACAGCTCTTGCATACAATCTATATACCCCATTCGCATTGTTACTCCCCTATAATTGCTGACATAATTCCTATCACTACATTTATGGAGTGGCACAATTTCTCCCACCTTCCAATTTTCCGGTATCATCCCTTTCCACACTGTTGTACTTTCTAATTCTATTTTTAATATTATGATACCGGTTTCGCATTGAGCGTAATCAGGCAGATATATATATGGCTATACATAATCATCACTTCATTAGACATTTAGTATTTGCATCTGGTTTTTGATGCAGACACTAATTTTCAAAAAAGCAATTTATTTCTAACTGATGATGCGTACTGCCAAACCGGTAGCATAATAATAAAAATTTAATTAGGAAGTTTGTACAACTTTTATTTAACAATTTATAATGAATTAACCAGTCATTTACTAACGGATTAGGTCAGTTCTTTCAAACTACAAAAAATATACTGGTATTCCATTAAAAAAACTGAACAAAAAGATTGTCAAAAATTCGCCATTTTTTATGTGACGTAATCGAAATCGATAGAAAAAATAGAATCTATTCAAACAAAACTTGTACTACAATGAAACATTTTAGTGAAAACCGCATATTTCTATCCCGAACCATTTAGAAGTTATAGGCAGTTAAAATAGGGGAAAATATAAATGGACACCAGTCTAATAAGTTACTGGCATATAATAAATAGTAAATATAATGTAACAATACTAGAAAACAATATACTCTATATAGAAGGAAAAAAAATGCCAGAAGAAATATATTATAACAAAAAAATCTTACTCATTTTTCCCAATTCTCCCCTTTTTATTCCCTCATATCTATTTTCTCGATAATTACGTCCCCCGAATCTTCCATGATTAGAAATTACGTTGATTCCACATTGCATAGCTTCATCCTTTCTACTACACAAATTTTCCACCGGTATTCATCACATTCACATAGCCTTGTTATCTCACACATTATTCTCTCCATTCCTTCTAAGCCCATACTCCATGCCCTATGCGCACTGTCCAATGACCGGCTACCATTCTTTGTTCATCAGTGCAAAACATTTCTTTACATGCATATACTCAATCCTCCCACATTTCTTCTTCCTTAATACGTATTCTATAACTTCTTTCTTCATCATTCCCCAAAATTTATTTCTCCTTGCCTCGCTACCATACGTAAACGTGGCTCTCATCCACTTTACTATCATGTTTCTTCCCGATCTCAAATATTCTGGAAAAATACCTTCAACCATCAACATCTCTTATTTTATCTACAAATTCTTATCCTTTCATACATCTCCTGCACTTTCACAACCTGCAACGTTAGTTCAGCCTCTATCACACAATTCACACCTTTCATCATCCAGTTATACCACTTATGCACCGACCATCCATACGTTTCATACAACCAACTTCTATCCCTGGCCCACTTGTTGCTATCATTTCCACGTCATACACTTTTTTTTACAATCCTCTTAACATCATTCATCATTACCTTTCTTTCATACTTTACCAGCTTCTTAACTCCATATACCCAACATTTATACACATTCAGTTCCAGCAACACTATTTCACTCGGAGTCGTCTTTTCCACACCCAACAACCTTTTCATATACTTCAGTCTCACTCTTTCAATTTGGTTTCTTTTTTTCACCGCCTCCTTTTAAAATCATCATCCTCATTCACTAAACTTTTCTTTCCATATGTACCTCATTCTTTCCGCTGCCGTTTCTGCTTTTTGTTTGCTAACTATATATAGCTTCTATCATTTCTTCTCTACATAGAGTCCAAATCAGATACATAAATATTAAAGGTTCGCATTCCCATTTACCCAAAATTCTGAGCTTATCACAATCTTGCTGATATTTCTACTTCGTTCATTCTTTCACACTAACTTATCAAACGTATTTCAAATTTATGAAGAGCAAATATAATTTCCTCCCCTTTCTTACTTCCTGGTTTATAATATAATTTAACGTTACTATATTATTTGCTGTACCTCTGCCTTTTACTAACCTCCGCCTGCGTTTTGATAATACTCTATTCTCAACCATTTCGTTTTCAAATTTTTTAGTAATCTATACATCCTATCACTGTTACTCCCATATAATTGCCCACGTAATTCCTATTACAATTTTTATGCACTGACACAATCCCTCTCACCTTCTGGAATCATCTCTTTCCCTTTCAACACAGCATTCATACTGGGTAATAAAAATTGTAAGCCTAATTTTATTATGGTACCAGTTTCGCGTTGCCCATAATCAGGCATGGCTAGTCATAATGATGGCTTTATTAGTAATTTACAATTTTCATTTGATTTTTGATGCAGACACGAAACTGCTAATTAAATCATTTAATTTTTGCCTGATGATACGCCCTGCGAAACCGGTACCATAATAATAAAAATACAATTAGGAAGTACAACTTTTATTTAACAATTAACCAAACGTTATATTGAATCAATCGACATCTAGATGTTTAAAACTCTAAATTATTCTAATTATGCAAATTTCTAATTTCAATGCATCTTTACAACATAAAAATGTATATATATATATTAAATGGTACTTACCCCACAAATACGCAAATATTAATTTTCCGCATATGCTTGCTTTTCAGGCATATTATGTATATAAATGTAGGTACATATAGTATATTCATTCATTTATAATGAATTTTTATCTATCCTAATACAGCACAATTTTATAATTATATATGTATAATCTGATAATTAGGAATGAATAATTTGCACATGTTTATCAGAAATCGCCCTAAATGTACGCTCCTTTATCATGCAACCAGACATATTTATTTTATTACATTCATTTGTTGCAGCAAAATTAAATAATAAATTATTTCAGGGATACATTTAGGTCAACTCTAATTTAATACCTCAAATTTGTTAAGCAAAGAAAATGTAATTAAAAGATTAAATAAATTTTCACAATTTTTATTTCAAATCGGCTTTTTTTTCAACTCTGTAAAAAATATACATGAAATTATACAAAAATAATTATAACACAAATAAATATCATTTATGTACAAAAATATACAAGAAAGAAAAAAGGTAGACATGATTTGAATTAACACTGTTCATTATACACTGCGTCAATTATTATTTATTATTAAAAATTGTAAATATTAAGTCTTTTTGTTATTATAATTTACAACATGATTTAAATATATACAATATACATTACATGCGTCTAATATATATAATTTTATTAAAATATTATTATATTATATACCTAATCAGTCAAAAAGGTTATCACACAAGGTAAGCCTGGCCAGGGCCTCCAGAATGGTTTGGATGGCCGATCAAGACTTGTGGATGGGGTGGCCTAACCCATGGAGGACCTCTTCTTCCAGAGGCACCACGCTCCAGCGTACTATAATCTGAATCTATACTGGAGTAGATGTGATCCGATAAAGGCCTCGGCTCTTGGGCTTGTGCACGCCTCATAGGTCTAGGCGATGGTGTGGCCGTTGTAGCCGAACTATAGTTAGCTTCATCGCCTTCAGGATGTTGTGGTATACCCGCTGCTGAATATGCTGGAGGCGGATACATTTGTAAGCTGGGAGATGGTGGCTGAGTTGTTGTTTTCATTTTTTCTGGATAGGTATGATTATGGGTGCCATTAGCTACAACTCGCGATTCTATCGTGTAATTATTTATATTGCGTCTATAATTAGCATTAATTTTAGCACCTTTCGGTTCAACAGTGGGCAAATTATATTTAAGCTTTTGCCAAAAGCGTTTATCATCCCATCTGATTCTCTGACTAGTTTTTAAATACGGCCTAAGTTCTGGATCTAAATCTGCATCTGGAAGTGGTCCTAATTCAATAATTATGAGTTTAAAGACGCGCCCTTTAAGTGCTTCGTGGAAAGCTTGCCTGAGTTCAAAGCGTGACCATTCCGTTTGTAGAAAATTACGTGTTAAAACAATCACAACGCGACGTGAAGCTTCGGATGCTTCCAAAACGCCCGGTGCACTATGTTGATGATATTGCGCATGGGGTAAATCTCGATAATGGAGACAAAGTTGATAACCGCTCGATTCCAGTTCGGATGAAAGATGTTGGACTAACCATTCCTCGTCTTTAGGACTATAACAAATAAAACTGTCGTACAATTTATCTCTATCTTCGAAATGTTTAATACTAGAGGCACGAAATGAACACAAACGTAAACCGTAACGCGAAAATAGCCAGATGCGGAAAGAATGTCTGAAAATAAATGCTAGCACGAGTAGTACTAGTAAAATAATGATCAAACATAGAGTTAATACAGCCATAGGTAAATAATCAGATACTAAAAGACTGTCAATAGCTGAGAAATAATCAACGCACATAGTATTGTTAAAATCAAGCTCGCGACGTTGAGGTGGATTTATTTCTGTATTATAACACATCAATTCGGTACTGTCTATGACTTTACCGGCATTATCGGCCACCCACGACGTTAATTCTTGCAGGAACTTACACCGACACGACCACGGATTATTACTCAAGTATAGTTCGTTTAGTTCATTATTAGACGATAGGGTCCACACTGGGAACATAATTAATTTATTACCATCTAAACGTAGAATTTCTAACGATTTTAATGGTGTCAATGTTGTATTACTGATGTAACTAATAATATTATTCTGCAAATATAATTCTTTAAGATGACTTAAATGTTCAAATTCATAACCTTTAAGTTCATATATCCTATTATCCTCTAGATGTAATGTCTCAAGCGCGCTTAATCCATTAAACGTACGATTTTGAATCGTTTCTATGCCACTGTTATTAGCGTACAACACTTGCATATTTTTGCGACCGATAAAAACATGATTTTGTAATTCTTTAAAATCATTACCGTCCAGATATAATTCCGTAACATCCATTGGCACTTTGGTAGGTATATCTGCGGCACTCTGTCCGGCACAATCCACAACATTCGTATTCCACGTTTGATCATGATAACAGGAACAATTATTCGGGCACGTCATTTCACAATCACACGCGTCGAAATCACAACAATGGCACAATGCGAAACAATGCGTCTCATATGTACACAAAAAGTCGGCGGGTCGCGCCTGTTTCAACGGCATATGAGTCATACCACGCGAATGGGTCATGCGACACATGATATTATCGATATCCATCACGCGCGGATATTGTCGAATTTGAGTCATACTATTCACACGTTGTAACCATTCCATCGTACAATCACAATGAAAAGGATTACCACCAAGGTATACTTCCGGCAATGAACGATTTAAAGGAACTTGGGGTAACCTTAATGCACTTAATTCTAAATTCACTAAATCATTGGAATACATATCAATGCGCACTAAATTAGTTTTATCCAGAAATGTATTTGGGTGCACTGATTTAATAAAATTATTATTTATAAACAACAATTCTATACTGTTAGGGATTGACATTGGATTAATCTCGATTATCCGATTATGACTAGCATCCATTGTTTTAACTTTAATCTCATCTTGTAATTTATAATAATTGCCTAAATGTTCTATAAAGTTGCCATGCACATCAAGCCATTTCAAATTAATTGGTATAAAAGCAAAATCAAACCAAACCAGATGATTATCGGACAAATTAAGCCATAATAAGCTGGCTAAAGTTGCAAAAATACCATTAATGTCAGTAAGAAAGTTTTCATCCAAACGTATCGCCTCAATCTGCGTATTTCGATCAAATGTACCTCGCTCAATACTTTGCACTTTATTTTTAGCTAAATTAAGTACTTGTAAACTTGGTAAATCCCAAAACATATCTTTCGTTAAGTTTCCAATTTTATTGTCAATCATTCTCAGACCAGTAAGTTGATCCAGATTTTTAAATGAACCATTTTTAAAACTGGTTATTTGATTTTCACCCAAATCTAATGTTTTCAAAAATACTAATTCTTGTATAGCGACAGGAACATCTTCTAATTGATTGGAACTTACATCTAGTTCCTTCAATGCGGAACAATTGTGGAAAGCACCTGAATCTATACTCACAATGAGATTATTATTTAGCGTCAATTTACTTAAAACATATAACCCATTAAATAAGTATGGTGGAATTGTATTAAGTCTATTCTCAGCTAAGTTTAAAGTGTGAAGATTATATAAAGGTAAAAATGAGTTATCTTCAATGAAACCAATAGAGTTATTTCGTAAGTCAAGAATTTGTAGGAAGAATAGGTCTTTGAATGTGCGTCCATCAACACGGGTAAGCGCATTGTGCGATAAATTCAAGACGATCAAACGGATTAAGCCTGTAAATGTGCCTCCATCAATATGATTACTAGATAATTGATTACCAGATAGATCAAGAACAAGAAGCTGTTCTAACCGATGAAATAGACCTTTTGCTAACGAATACAATGAATTATTTTGTAAATGTAGTTCACGTAATTCCCGCGACCCTGCAAATAATCCCTGCGGCAAAGATTCTATTTTATTGTTAGCCAAATTGAGGATGCGCAACGAAACTAATCCAGATAACGCTTCACCCGATATTTCCGTAATATTATTATATTTCAAGTCAAGATGTTGTAAGCGTCGTAATCGCGAAAAGCCAGCATTTTCAGTTAAACTCCGAAGTTCATTAAACGATAGATCTAAATTTTGTAGATCCGCACTGCACGGTGATGTCATGGTTACAGCATCACCAAAACCCAAACGCTCAGCATTGCGAATTTTATTTCCAGTCAGATTTAAAGTTTGAAGACTAACCAATGGACAAAATACAGTTTCCGGCAAAGCGCGTATATTACTGTTCTCCATATTGAGCACTTGCAGTTCTTTCAATCCAATAAAACTGCCAACGTCAAGATCCAAGTGTTTAGCAAATCCCCATTCCTGATTGAAAGTATTAATAAAAATTTTCTTTAGATTATGTAATCCGCTAAATGCAATTTTTTCAAGTGCAAGCAATTTGCAGTATTGTACGCTGAGTTCTTGTAGATCATACAGACGCTGTATACCACTCGACGGCAGAAAGCTTTCAAAATAAACGTTGCTATCACAGTGAATCCTTAATTTTGAAGTACCTTCAACCGGAAATGCACTAAAATTTGCGCTGTTCGTATCCAACGTTTTAAATCTGCAGCTGATTACCAAACGCGAAGAACTGGTATCGTTATTATCAGGCAACCAAGCACAATTCTCACCGAACGCGTTAAGTTTACCCGTTGCTATCGGTAGCAAGAACACGAAACTAAATAACAGCCGCATATTAAAAATTGCTATTTGTAAGTTGTTCGATAATCCAAGATCATAGCACTTCACAATAAATATAATTATCACGTAAATGCACTTAATCCAATCAGCATAAGTGAACGCGTCTTTGTATAGAGCAACATTTGCAGTAGTGTGCGATAGAAATGTTTTCGTCGCGTCAAACTGGATGGAAACGAATTGACGAGAAAATTTTTATGCGTCTCGATAACACGTACAACGTTAACAACTTTCTGAAAGCGACTAACCATCGCGTACGCGACTTCAATGATATAAAGCGAGCGTTTCAACAATGAAGAAAGAGCTACAAATGGGGATAGCTGACGCAAGCGCGTCACACTTTACTAGAACTACAAAGAGGGCGCCATCGTACAATAAGGTTTCTTTATGTTTATATACAAGGAGAGTTCGAAGATTTTATTTAATATTTGTGATGTTAAGTAGTTTTTTTAATTAATGTATTAAGTTGTATTTAGAAACATTTCATTAGAATACAATTGTTTAAAAATGAATGTTCTACTTTACCTTAAAATCCTTAAACATTTTTAACTTTTCGACGATGACTTTATAAACATTTTGATTGTTGAAATTTCTTTTATAGATTCGTTTTCTTTTTTATTGCATAGTATCAAATTAAACTGGGAATAACATATGATATTAAGTTAAATAAACTTTCTAGATTTATTTTGTACTTATTAGACTCCTTATTTTGAGGTTAAATTTGAAAAACTTGTCATAAAATTAAAATGAAATAAAAGAAATTCTTTTAGAAAAAAATTATTAGTTGTTTATTAAAGCAACCCTTTACGTCTTTTCTCTCTAGATGCTCTCTTTTTCACGATTATCTTGCTGTTCTTAAATTTGAAATTCAGCATGTTAAATTAATTTTAGTAATGTCAACTGATTGACATCGATAGACATTACAGATTTCTGTACATGTATCCAATACACTAGTGGTGGTGTCTTCTATTGTTCTTAATATTAAATCCATATTTTGACATATTATGAACAGACACGGATTAAATCCCTAAGTGAATAACAGTGGCGGCGCAAGATCATAAATTTATGTGGGCAAGATTCATTTTGCGAGGCCTTCTGCTCGCGAATGAAGACAGATTTTTAAAATCGCAAGGCCCCTCAAACCGCGAGGCCGTGGGCTGTGGCCCACGTCGCCCACGCCTTACGCCGCCTCTGGTGAATAACACTTAAATGTTATATTTCTAATTAATTAAATCTGTGTTTCCAGCATGTGAACTGATTAAACATTTTGTAATATGTTATTTAAGAAAAAAATATTATTACAGCAGCTTAAAATTTTGTAATTATCATTCAAGAACAAATCATGCTTAGAATTAATAATGTGTTCTGCCAAATTGGACCTGTTGTGGTTGTTCACTGTTATTGCTTTATTATGTTCATTAAAATGAACCGCAAAATTCCTGCTCATCATTCCAACATAGAACTTGTCACAAAAACCACATTCAAGTTATAAACTCCCGCCTTCTTTAAGACTTCTGATTTATCTTTGCTGTTTTTTATAGAATCTATAGGGTTAACTTTAACAAAAAGATTAACTTTAACAAAACTCAATTTATGACCAACTTGGTGATAAGAGAACTAATATCACTGGGTAAAAATCATGTAGAACAAGTAGGCACATACAAGTATCTCGGGCACGAAATTCTCATAGGCAGAGATAACCAAACCCGGGAACTAGAGAGAAGAATCGGTCTTGGTTGGGCAGTTTTTGGAAGACTAAGCAACATCCTAAAATCAAACATCCCAATCTGTTTAAAGAGAAAGGTCTTCAACCAGTGTGTTCTTCCTGTGCTAACTTACGGAGCAGAAACAATAACACTATCAAAGAGGATCGTAAACAAAATTCGTGTTGCACAGAAAGCCATGGAAAGGTCAATGCTGAGAATATCCCTGAGAGATAGAGTTTCTAATACCAGACTTCGCCAA
>WYDF02165019.1:0-22285 GCA_009867245.2 Adranes taylori
GGACAACAAAGCTATATCATCCGCGAAGCGCAGATTTGTTAGGTTTAAGCCATCTATATTTAAACCCTTTCCGCTCGATTCAAGCATCCCGAAGGCGTATTCCAGAACGGTGATAAACAGTTTGGGTGACATAGTATCAGCCTGTCGTACTCCTCTACCGATTCTTCTAGCGATTTGAAGGGTATCATTCGCAAATCGAAGGTTTCAAAAGCGCTTTCCACCAATCTTCACTCCTCCGTTCCAGTTCTCTAAAGTGTGCCGCATCACTACTTCGCTATAGATGTTGTAGATGTTGTAGAATGTTGTAGAGGAGAAAGTACGCTGCCTTGACGAACGCCTTTCCTAATGCAACATTTTCGGATAATGTGTTATAGATTTTAACGACCGTCTGCAAATTCTCATACAGGTTTTTGGAGATAGTGATAAGATGACATAGTACTCCAAATTCTGCTAAAGTCGTCCATAGCTTGGACCAACAAACGTTATCAAACCCCTTCTCGAAATCTGCAAGGTGCAGATATATCAGTACTGAGTATTCCCTGGCCATTTCTATAAGCTATCTCGCATTTAAAATTTATTCTAGAGTACCCGTCCTTTCACAAATCCTACTTGTTTTTGGAGCTATTTAATGTAGCAGGAAGGTTTGTAGTCTCGCTTAAAGAATGTACAACATAATCTTGCTGGAATGTCTTCTAGTCATAAGCCTCTATTCCAAATCTTCTGACACAATGTGTGCAAGGTTTTGTGCCCTGAGCCTGCAAGACCTCTGCGGATATTCTGTCGATTCCTACTGCTTTACGTACTCTTCATTTATCAATTGCGATTTTCACCTCATCTAACAGTATACCGGTTCCGGCTCATTCCCCAGGGCTCTACAAATAGCATTCGAGTCAGCATACAGATTGCCACAGTAATCTTTCCACACCGATGAAATTTGGTCTAGTTCTGTATTCAAACAATCATGTTGATCTTTAATTGCCCAATGACGGGGTTTCAAGGGTTTGAACACCTGAGTGACAGAACGTATCTTCTTGAGCAGGTCTTTGGAGTTATTGATAGCAGAGTAATTCTGAATTTCTATACAAACATTCATCAGATATATATTTTTGTCTCTACGTGTAACATCTTGTATCTCTTTATTTAACAATTGGTACAGATCTATACTGTTGTCAAGACCCCGGGATTTGATGTTCCTTCGTTCCAGAAAGAGATCTATTATTTCCGTTGATAACCAGAGCTGCCTAACTGCATTTTGGTCTTCTTGTTGTGTTTCTTCTAAAGTTGTGACTAGAGGCTTTATCACTCCCTGCCATATAACTTCAGTATTTTTTATTTGAATTTCTTCGAGCTGAGGTTCGATTTGCGAATGACGTTATCATTAAAAACTGTAACCTGGACATCGCTGAGCCTGGACAGACTTTTTATTTGCCTTCGCGTACAAATTTTATGTTTTTTGTAAACTCACACATCAGCAATTGATATCGCTTCCACAATCTGCAGATGGTAACGTTTTTGCCGTTTTTACCGAGGATTTCCATCTCTAGTTAAGCAAGATGTAATCTATTTGATTCCTCGTGTGTCCATCAGGAGATCTCCAGATGTATAATCTTCATTTGTGATTCTCATACATTGAGTTGGTAATTACGAGTGTATTTTCGATGCAGAATTGGATGAGACGTTCTCCTCTGTCGGTCCGTTCTCCTGTCCTAAACGTCCCCACTACTTGGCGAATATGATCATCGTTGGCAATGGAATCGATTTTCGTATTGAAATCACCCATTAACATCAACATTACTTTGCTCAGTATTTTATTTATTCCCACTTCCATAGTTCGATAAAATTCCTCGTTCTCTTCGTCATTAGCATTATGAGTGGGAGCATATAGTGCCAAGATGTTTAGGGAAAAGGGCTTCGTATTAAGCTTCAAAGACATTGCTCGTTCGTTAATCGCTTCATAGCCCAACACAAAGTTGTTGATTTTGTTTGATATGATGATACAATGTTTGATACCATGGCTCTTCCTATCTTCTCCACCGGAATAATACATTGGTATTCCGAGGATTTGAAATGGTCACTGTTCCGGTAATAGGTTTCTGTAATACTCGCTAGATCAAACTTGCCGCGGCTTAGTTCTTCCAGGATAATTTTTCTTGTTGATTGACGAGTTGACTTTTCCACTCCAATTATTCTCCTCAATACTCTTCACATCACCCTTTCCATCTCCTGTCTTTCTTTTTACAGAGACAAAAGTATTTCAACTTTTAAACCTGGCAGCATCACGTTCTATTGAAGATATTATTATTGGACTGATTCCGTTTTGATCTGTATGATAATATTTTATCTGCATGAAAATGTTGAGCTTAGTATAAAAACAAAATTTTTGGAGAAAGTAAGAAACATTATATTGGATTTAAAAAAAGGTTTTTGTTTTCTGTGTTTGAATATGTTGTTGCCCGTAGGCTAGGTACTACTGCAAATCTCTGTTATGGAATGCAATTTATTGATATGTTTTTGTTGCAAACATAAAATTGTGAAATTCGAAAACAATAATTTAAAGTGAAACTGATGACTAAGAAATTACTACAAACCCATAACCAAGCAAATCGATTCTTTCTATACACATACTCTTTAGCATTTCATGCGATTTAAACAGGTTTATGTCAGTCAACGTTTATTTGATTTTTTATTAGATACAGAGAGATTAGCCTAACAACAACTACAAGGCTTGAATTTTGAATATAAAAAATGACATCATCAACCAAATTATACGAGAGATGGTCGCGTATTCTCGCACCTTATTCTATACTAATTTCATTAAAAATGTGCAATATTCGTTTTGATGTGACTAAAAAGTATTGCGGTATTTGGCCAATGGGTAGCCCGCAAGTTGTTCTTTTACGGCCCGCTACAAGGTTTCAAAAATACGTTTCTTTTATTCATCATTGTTGAAAAAAAATACAATCGGTCTAAAATTGTACCTTTAAAATGACAGACACACACACACGCATGCAGATATGCGGCCCTCGGGATCATAATGTATTTCTAAAGTGGACCACAAGATCATTTTAGTTGGTCAGGCCTGAATTATACCAGGAATACCTAATGTTTTATGGGCTGAGAAGCTACTTTCAATTTTAAGTTTTCTCGCGATCGACTCCTAACATGATTCTTAGAAGAAATTTTATTAAGCGTTTTATTTCTCTTCCTCAAACTTAAAAATGTTTATTTTAAATGCGAAATCTCATTTGATAAGTGTCTAGAAAATAATTCAATTTTTGTATTTTATATTCTTGTCTTTATAAACCATATACATACGTACGTATTATATATAGGTATATGAAAGATACACAGGTAGGATTAATGTTTTTGAACATTTTTTTCGATTTCACCTTAGTACGTGTCTTGTGTCCACATCACTGCAACCCGTTCATACATAATTTAAAGAGGGGTTAATAAGGAACAATGTACGGCCAAAAGAAATTTTCAAAAAAAAAATTTCTTGCGCAAAAATTTAAAAGGCCGTATTTGCTAATGCCTGTGCATTGATGCATGCTCAAAGATTCCTCCTAAACTATTGGACCGATTGAGATGAAATTTGATAGGCATGTGCACACACTTTTTGTGCAAAAGTGATTTTTTCTAAATTCAAAATGTTAAGGTAACTACACTCATGTCTGTATCTGCTATAGAACGTGACATTGCCACGTTTAAAGTTTAGTATACTTTTCGATATATCTCAGAAACTATAAAACATTTGATATTCAAATAAACTTTATTGTATAGGCTATCTAAAGCTCTTGCAATTTTATTTGAAACACTTTTAGCGAAAATAACAATTTAACGCTTAAATTTACAATTTAACGGGCTGTTTTTGTTTTTAATACTTTGCAGCTCATTTTTTTTTTGAAAACGGTTGCGGTAAGCTTTTCAAATTAAATTGCTTTACTATTTAAGCGATTAAGCAAATTTAAAGGGAATGGACACGTGACCTTGAAATAAAATTATACTTTAAATATCTCGATTCGTATGAGAGCTGGGAAAATAAAACTTACGGAACTTATATAAGAATCTTAAGATTTCGATTTTGCCAATATGAGCCATTGAATATACTGAACCGATTTTGAGGAATAAGAAAATGTTCAAAAACTTTTTAAATTAAACAGCCTGTTTAATTTTATACATTTTAATAGCGCTTGTAATTCTCTTTAAAATGATACCAAACATGAGGGCTCCAACGATAATGGATCTAAAGATATAGTCCCCAATATCTTTAAAACTCTCCATTGGTTACCATGGTAACCGAAAGTCAACATATAAATAACGCATAAGTCTTGAAGAATTGTAGATTCAAGAAAACTTATAGATAGGAAAATATTATATTTTAGAAGAAATAGGAAAAGATTTAATTTTTTAATGTAAAACATATTTACGGTTTAGATCTATAATTTAATACATGTCGTAATCAGTGGCGGGTCCAAATTATAATTTTAGTTCAAACTGATCACATATCTTTTACACTTGAATAATTTTATTTAATTTTTAAGTATAATTTAAATAGTGGCGGTTTGAATTAGTTTAATCCCCCCGCCCCCTCTCCTAAATCCCTCCATAAATAAATCTTTGATACTAGTAATGTTTACTATTTTAATGTTGTCGAACTAAAGGATTACAACAGATGGTAAAATGTTAAATCTAAATGCATGCTAAGTACGCTTTTCTCGCATGGTTACAGCTATACGTTTCTGTGCTAATCGATTATTGCCCCAAACATCTATTACCCTAATAGACGAGTTATAAGGTGCCAGTCAAAACTAAATAGATCAACCTTTGTTCTATGCAAAATATAATAAAACATTTGACTACCAGTATATAAAAGATTGGGTAGCGGTACCATCCACGAAATTTTAATATATTCATTTCATGTTTGAGGGAGCAAAAAATGTTTCGGAAATCGATGAAATTTTGCTTTGCGATCGAACGGTAGATTAATAATGTCAATAAATATATTCAATATTTTTAAAAATGCACAGTATAACTATCGATTATTACTAAGTAATAAATAAGGTTGCTTGCATAGTAGTAACTTCACGATTGATTTGTAATCCTAATCACCAATAAAAAAATTATAATATTTACTGATCTATGAAAACTCTAATAAAAATATTAAATGTTTGTATTGCTGACTACAAAATAATAATGCTGTCTATAACTAAGTATTTTTGTATAGTCAGCAATAAAAATATACAGGGCCGTTCTAAAAGTCTCGCGCCATAGGGTTTTACAATATATGTTCAATATGGTTTCCGTCTAAGTCAAAACATAATTGAAAACGGTCTCCCGTGTTCCGCAGAATGTTGATTACAAAGACTGGCGTTACTGAACGGCACACAGTTGTGATGCGCTACCGGTGATGGTTTTTGTTCCTGATCTTGACTGTGTAAACTTTGGATTTTACGTAACTCCACAAAGCACACGTACCCTATGACCGATCCACTAGGGGAAGTTTTCATCTAGTCAATTACGAAATTATGTAACATAGTATGGCGTCACCATCCCGCATGAACCATTCTGGTTTTCCAGGACGCGATCACCTTTGCTCCTTACTGCCGATAAATCAGTGAGGGTTGCTGTCGGACCAATACCGGAAGTTATGTTGGTTCACTTCATCATTTATTTGGCTTCGTATCCGAAAACATAATTTTAGAATAAAAACCTGTGTGTACTCCACCAATTGGGTCAAAAACCAATTACACATTTCCAAACGGCGATCTAGATCGTCTGCAGACATGTGACGTAACAATTGTATCTTACACGGATGAAACTTGATGGTTTCGTGGGATATTCCGTAGTGTGGTTCTAGGAATGCCCACTTACAAACTTGTTCAGCAGCTTGATTGTTCCGGACCTGCTGATATCTTCGCCAAAGCCCCTTCCACTACATCTTCTGAAGTGCCGGACGTCCAGATCTTTGACCTTTGGTCCCACTACGTGTAGCCTTGAACTTTGTTAGCAGTCTGCCAATTGTTGAGTGCGAAATTGGCTCTCGTTCAGGATGTCTCAAATTAAATTCATCTGCAACTTGGGAGAATCCTGCTCTTCCAGAAAGGAGGATAATCTCCACTCGCTCCTCAGTGGTCAAAATTTTTCAGTCGTACAAAAAACATTGCATAATTAGTAAAATCCTATGGTGTGGGACTGTCTGTAGTATATTTTTATTGTATTATAATAACCTAGCAATAAATGCATTGTTTCGTTGAACAATTTTGATAATTACATCAAATCTGCTCAATAAAATTTAAATATAAAAATAATAACTCACCCACATGTACATATTTCACAAATGCACTGTTCCTTGCGCGGAATAACATAATCCTTCTTAGGTACCTCCTTAATTGTTTCCACAATATTGATTACAGTATCATCAGTAACCTTATCGATGCGAGTAATATTTTCTATTTGATCCTGAAACAGATAATGAAAAATGTTATTTCAAAATGGTATTTAAAAATTTAGAAGTTCTAAACTTACAATATCTTTTACTTTGACGATGTCTTCCTTAATAAAAACATGATCCACTGTTTTATCAAATACGTCTTTCTTTGTATCAGTTCTAAAATCCTTTACAGTAATATCTTCACTAGTATATTTTTGGTCCGAAATACTTTTGTCTATTCTACTGTCTGTTATAATTTCTTTTGTAAAGCTACTAGATACATCTGTCGTAGAAAATTTATCATCGAGAATCACTCGTTCCGGTTTTGGCACTTTACCCTTAGGCTTTGATCGTTTCGTGACTATTTCATCGTGAACAATATACGTTTCATCTAATTTGGAAGTACTTGTTTGAGGAACCTTCTGTTTATGGGTTCTATCATAACTTTCAACTACAGTATGATGATCCACTATTTTTTGACTATCAACAAATTCTTGTATATCTTTCTTAAGAGACGATTTATCTATGAATTTACTCACTGTGTCAAAACTGTCTTTAATAATTGCTTTATCTACTTCATCAGTTGTGATTAGATTATATTCATTTACATCAACCCCAGTTACAGTAATATTAGTTTTACTAGTACTTTCACTAATCTTTGTTGTATCATAGCTTTCTGAGCTAATAAAATCACTGGTAGATGTTATATGATCTGTTCCTTTCATAAAGCGCTGAATATCATCAACTATATTGGAATCGGTTAAAATTGTTTTACTAGGGCTTTTTCTAGGCCCATCAGGTCTTTTAGTTCTATCCTGTCGTGTGGGAGAAACTGCGTTTTTAGTTTCCGGCTTTCGAATAGGTGATTGTGCTTTTTTCGTGGGAGATTCTGATCTTCTCGCCGGCGACGCTTGTTTCCTAATTGGCCTTTGAGGTTGTTCATAAACGAATTCTCCATTCCAGCTTGTTTTTCCATATGTTCTTTCATTTGAATAAACCATATCTTTGCTGGTTGTAGCTGCATCTTGAAGAACTCTTCCTGTAGTGCCAATCGTATTTTGGATAGCTTTAGTATCATAAACATTATCTACTAAAGTTGTAGAAGAATCAGTACGCTGGCCATAAAAATCTTTGCTGTCAGTTGCTGTTTGGGAAGTTCTTACTTTGGAGATATCTATTCGACTATTTTCATCTGCAATACTTTCGCTAACCTGAACTTTGCGGTCCAGTTTTGGACTTCGCAAGTATTTGACTTTATCATCAATACCACTTGTTTGTAAATCTCCAACACGTGACTTATCTATAAGAATTCTACGATCTGGCTTTGGACTGTCAGTTACCTTTCCAGCAGTGGGTGTCGTTTCAGAAATAAATTGTCCATTCCAATTAGTTGAACCGTATGTACGCTCATTCGAAAAAACTAAATCCTTCGTGTCAATATTAGAATCTTTTAAAATCCTTCCCGTAGTACCTATGGTATTCTGTGTTGCTTTTGTATCGTAAACATTCTCGACGAGAGTCGACGAAGAATCTACGGAATGACCATAAAAATCGCGACTATCTGTGTGTGTTTGTGAGTCGCGAATTTTAGATTTAGCATCAGCTGTCGACGATATAGTATAGGTCGTATCAGCAGTTCGATGTGAATGATCTTGTTCACCTACAATAAATGTTTCGTTAAGATTTTTACGAGTATCGCCACCAGATTTAGAATCGACATCTTTTTCAACTTTGATTATGTTACCAGAAGAATCATAATATGTTTTTGTAGTTGTTACAATGGTTTTATCTGACGTATTGCCTGAATTTAGAACAGTTTCCGAGCTTGCCGCTTGTTTATCGGATGTCATTCGCGTTGATTTGCTTTTCATATCATCCATGCATAAAGTTTTATTTAAATTAAATTCACCTGATGGCTGAGGTTTATCAGTTAAACTAAAAGTTCCTATAGTTGTATCATGCTCTATGGATGATGATATCATTTCCTGATCACCTACTTTATGTACCTGTCTCTCATATTTAGATGATTCAGTTCTGGGTTGCTTCAATTCTGGTTTAGCTGAATCAAAAACTGTGGTACTATCTTTTGCTTTTTGAGAAAAATGTACCTCTGGCGTTATATTCGATCCAACGCGCATGGATAATTGTTCCTCATTACTTTGAGAAGTGGAATAACCAGATTCGTGATGTTTCTGATCAACTATCCGTTCCTTACCATCAACGATTTCGATAACGTAACTAGTTGATGAGTTTTTAGCTACTGATGATGATGACTGAGATGATTGTGATTTAGATGATTGTTCTACTGTTTGTTTGGTTGCTTTTTGTGGAGATTTTTCTAATATAAACTTACCATTCCATGTACTTCCGTTTTTGCAAATAATTTTCTGTTCTTCGGCTGGTTCTGAAACAGTGTATGTCGCGTTACTATCTTCCGACATACGTCTTACGTCTAAATGATGCAAATCCGAACTGATTTGTGTAATATCGAATGATTGGCCAGTTTTCTCTTGAGCTATTGCATGTCTATATTCCGTACCAGTAGCCGTACCCGATTCACTGTAAGCTGTAATTTTCTCACCGGTTCCCGGCAGATGTTCCGTGACTGTATATTTCATTAGCGTTCCATTTACTGGAAGATGGGATACATCTGCAATATTAACACCTGATGCACTTGATAAAAGACTGGTCTCAATTTTTTGAGATGATGAGCTTTGATGAGTGGTGGACGATGATGATTGATATGAAGTTGAAGCGCTACTTGTCGTAGTTTCGCTCCTTTTCGTTTTTGACTTGTTTATCGTCATCGTTATTTATTTATTTATTTATTTAACACAAATGCTATTTATTTAAAAACGATTTATTATTAATATTAAAAAATATAGAAATGGAGATTAGTATAAATAAAAGAGCACTTCACTTAAGAATTCTTATTTTAAATCTATAAAGTTCAGTTGGATGCATATAGGAAAATTTGTTAAATTAAAAAAAAAAATAAAAAATTATTCACGCGCGCGAGTTGGAATAATTTCGCGTAAATATTACTGAGCAGGATTTTGTTAGCAATACGTGGAACGCTCTATCGCTGCCTGCAAGTCAACTAAAACGAATTCATCTCATTCAATGCGCGTCGCGATGCGAATGTGTACTCTGTGTATTGTAATCTACGTGGGTTAGTTCGATGCACGCATTATAGAAACGGTGTATGCTGAGTCCTATGTTGAACTCCGTTCAACAAGTGGGATCTACTTTACGCACAGTGGACAGAATAATATTTCTGAATTACTAAAAAAACTTTTTTTTATTTTGAACATTTTGAGAATCGTAGAACATAATTATAAAATAAAAGTTTTGCAGGTTAATTCGTCTAGATAAGTTGAATTAATTTACGCAAATGCAGTTTCGCCCGTACTTGCCATTTTCAAGTTGTAAACATTAAAAGATTACCAAAGCATCGAAATATATTAAAAATTGGAAACTAATTTACCTTAAGAGTTGAGTGTCCCAAACCTTTTGCTCTTTACAGTAACACTGAAAATTCGTTAATTTTATTTTTGTGAAGCTAGCAAAACTGTCAGATTTTAATACTAAACTTAAAGTTACTAAAGCTACTAGAATATAACCAAATGGTTTCATAAACGAAAATTTAGGGTATCCAAATTAGACCCAAATAATAAATTGAATTCAACAAGTGACTAACTCATTTTAAAAAACTGAAAATTATTATTAAGAGACACAATCTAGGAGAGACCATATGTGTTAGAAACGTAAGATATATCTGCTAGAGTAGAGATGATTTTAAGGGTAATTGGGATTAAAAAATTCAGCAGCTGCAAAATTTACTTAATCATTCAAATTATCTGAAAAAGTTTTAGAAAAAATTATTCCCAAATTCTCTGTAATAAGTTTTATGCATTTATCCATCAAGTGTAAAATCTTCTCAGGTAACAATAATTCTCAGGATCAAAACTGTGCTCAGATGAGTTATGTTGATTGACATGAATCGCCAGATTAGAATTAGATTTAAAGGTGGCAATATTGTATAAATGTTCTCTTACACGAGAAGTAAAAGTTCTCTCAGTGTGACCTATATAGATAAAACCGCACTTACAAAACAGCGCATTAACACGTGATTTTAACAAGGAATCTACTTGATCTTATTACGAACAAAAAGAGTGCTAAAATTAGATTGATTCTAAAACGAGATGATAACATGATACCGGATTATCATTAATTTAATTAATAAACAATTGCAATAAGCAATTCACTAATAAATCATCAATTCAATGAGTAATACGCTAATATAATATATATAAATTTACTAATCAAATCAAATTCAATATTTTTTAAACAAATGTAATATACCAATTAATTAAACAAGTTAGTATTAGTACGTTTAAAATAACATCCAAATTCTGATAATAAGACTTGCGAAAAATATATCGTCAAACAATGCTGACCCGCATAGAAAAACATATCAATACTTACACATCTGCCAAATCTCCTCACATGTTAATTCTTAAAAAAAATAAACACACTCTAAGATCTTTTCGCCGATAGCTAGAGGCATCACTAATCTTGCAAATGTATAGGATATTTTCGCATTTCAATATTCGTAACGACATTTTTTTTTGTTTTTTTATTTCAAGTTTGACGACTTAAAGTATTTCCTTTGTGGAGGAGATTTTTATTAGTTCTTTGCTGGAAAAAGCGTTAACAGACTTTTCCACCACTTCTTTTCAATAAACAGTAAGGCGGCAGTCTCACTGAACGAGTAATGTTAAATGATGACGATCGAGCAAATTTAGAACACGCTGGTCTCACTTAACCACTGCTTACCTCAATAGTCATCAACATCCAGCGATCAGTTTATAATTTCGAACGTGCTTGAAATTTGTTGAAATTTGAATATTATTGACCTATTAACAATCAGCAGTTTCCCTGCTTTCGTTTCTTTGATGAAATTGCAAACTTGCTAAACAACGTTTTTCATTTTGTAAAATGGCTGATACATGGATGCCTTCAGAAATAAATTTATTAATTGAATAATTTATAAATAAATAATGATTTTTAACATATCAAAAACAAGAACATCTGTTTATTTGAGGTTACATTTATCATCTGATTGATGACAATCGGTGAATCAGTGAGACCGGCCTTATAATTTTCAATCGATTGTACTCCCGCTTTACAGTTTGCCCTCTTTTGGTGTTTTCGTCAAATTTGATTGAATGTTAGTTCATCGTATTTTATCAGAAGGCGTTTTTAATGCAGTGCTTCTAAAATTTTGGTGGAGTGGGACAGCTGCTATTGCCGCTTACACGTTCCACCATTTTTGCTTTCATCGGCGGAATAGATCAATTTTGATCCTTGCATTTCTTAACGGACCAGGAAGAAATTTTCGATTCGTCAAAGTCTTAAAACTTAAAATTTTCTGGTAGAAATTTCCTTCAAGCCACACGTTTTTAGCAGCCGACGCCGACGAATGTCACCGGCTTCGGCAACACGCCAGCTTCAACAAGCAGCTTCTTCCCAGAAAATTCGCATAAAAAGAGCCGCTCAATCTCAATCTCTCTTCAGACGCGTTTTGGGTCTTACACTAGCAGGTAACGAGTGAGCAAATTCGCACGCTACGCTACATTAAGCCATTCATTTCGATTCATAATAACTGCGTAATTACCTTTACCTTTGCCAGCTTTTCTTTTTGATATGACGGATGGTATCATTGTTTGACGATGAACATTGGAAAGATTGGGGATATGAAGATCGAAATACATTTAAACATTTTTGTCTTAAATAATATGCGTTACTAGGCTGAGAGATAGATGTAGCAATTTCCGAATCAATAGCCAACATCTTGAGATTATTATCTTTCATTCGTATAGGTGGATTAAATTTGAGGCCAAACTCCAATGATGACGTCTCGTCTTCAGAAAAGTTCAAATTTGAAAGATTTAAAAGTCTATAGTGAAAAAATTTATAGGTTGGATTGGTTTATCAAACAGATATTCAATGTTGTGTTCCAAAAAAGGTGAATATATCCTTAGTCACTTGTTGAATTCAATCTAATATTTGAGTCTAATTTGGATACCCTAAATTTTCGTTTATGAAATCATTTAGTAACTTTCAGTTTATTACTAAAATCTGATAGTTTTGCTAACTTCACAAAAATCAAATTAACGAATTTTCAGTATTACTGTACGAGGTTTGGGACATTTAACTCTTAAGGTAAATTAATTTTTAATATCTTTCGATGCTTTAGTAATCTATTAATATCTATTGATTATGTCATGTAATTTTTTGTAGCTTGAAAATGGCAAGTACGACGGAAAATGCATTTGCGTAAATTAAATAAACTTATGTAGACGAAGCTAACCTTCAAAACTTTTATTAAATAAACTTTTCATGGTTGTGGGTTGATAGTGTACGTCACTATTTTTCTTCTCCATTAGAAAGTTTTATTCTTCTCCATTAGAAAGATCTTTATTAAAATTTGTCACGGATTAATATTTCCGGCATCTAGTATAGTCAACTCATGATAACAAGGAACAGTTAAAGAATAGGCCTAAACTCCACCCTCTGTTGAAAATGGGCTAAAATAGAGGATTGGAGGATTTATTTGAAGGAGGCTTTGGATTGCAAAACCCTTGACCATAGCATGGTCAACTGATGAGGGAATTTGGTTAAATGAAGGTACCAGACCCTGCCTATAAAAGATACAAAGAACAAGATCCAATAAACAAGACCAGATGGATCTTGTTTATCTTCTAGTTTTACTATCTTGTTTGCGCAAGTAGGTGTCTGTTGACCTGAAATAGCGACTAAAGGTATTGTGGGAGGTGTTTGTTTCTTTTTGTCTTTTGTTTTTCGTTTTTTTTTTAAATTTTTATTCTATTTTGTAATAGGTGATGTTTTTACTCCTGACGGACTATAGGAATTTTCTATAACGTATAATGCTCTTACATGAAACTCAATTTATTTATTTTAAACTATTCGGGCTGATTTTTCAAAGTCCGACCCATTATAATATTAAGCTATACTTAGATGAATAAATATTATTGCAATTGAAACATTTATTTTGCAGGGACAAGCATAATTTCAATTGACAAGCTTTCATTTGTATTTATAGTAAATTAGATGATTCTACTCGCGCTCGTTAAAATGACTATTGCTTGAAGTTAATTATGCAAAAAACTAGTTAAGCAAAATCAATTCGGAGAAGCGGAATGCGACGCCGAGTGAACAGAAAGGAGCGTGTAGATCTTTAGTCGCTGTCGCCGGAATAGATGGCGGTAATGGTCTTCACGTGTTACGCGGTAGAACCATCTTTTTCCCGCGGTTGGCGGCAATGGGACGTCGCCTGGAGCTGTTCGTGGGAATGGCGAGCCGGGTTGTGTTGACGAATCTTCTAGTTGACTTTGCAATGGATTTGACACAGGTAAGTCTAACAAATAGCGCCGCTTCGTGTATAACGTAGTTTGAAGGATCCCTTGGAAGCCGTTGCGTAGACATTCTCGTGAGCTCGGTGTGCGCGACGCTGCTCTTCCTACTTCCTCTGACGGCAGCCTCCTCTTTTCCTCATCGGAGGTCAGGTCGGTGGGCAAGGGGAGAGTTAAAAAATGTAGATACGAGAAAAAGTTATGAAAAATCAATGATAAGAAAGTCGAAGATGTTTGTGATTATCTTTATTTTAATTCTATGTGACAATGCTTTGTACTGATTAAAATATTCTTAACTTTAACGCTACTTTGAGCGAACCATACTTAAGACTGCAAATATAGTCGTTGTGCAAAAGACAGATCTAATCGTTAGTTGTAAATTATCCACACAAAATGCGCCAATTAGCTTGCCTATTATTGCAGTACACAACTATTAACCTGCGTCTGGATAATGTTAGGCTACGTGATCCTTTTATAGCGAATTCTTGGCGTACATAAACTCCTTATGCATTGAAAGTACTGATGGGTTTTACATGAACAAGAGCTCAAAATAACAACGGTTTTTCAAAGTAAATAAGAAAGCTTGTTTCTCGGTTAGAAATAACGAACACAAAGTTTCATTGAGGCCATTAGGAAGCCATTAAAAAGGACTGTTATGAGATAAGGAGATGTCTCTTCAAATTCGCAACTAGAATATACACACATATATAATTCTATTTTGATCAGCGTATATGTGTGGATAAGTGTTTAAAAAACTTGCGATGAAGTATTAAGCAAGATGTCTAATTAGAAAACGAAATAGTCGCACGTGTAGGGAAATCCATAAACCTTTCCATAAATTTTGATGTATTCGAACGTTAATGTCTTTTTTTTGCTTTAATAAATGAGCCTTCATTTCGCAAATCTGCAGCTGTTTATATATTTCTCACATCCGTTATGTAGCGCAAAGAAATCACAAAGGAAAGCCGCTCGATAGGCTATACCCGTATTAAATTAACATGTTTAGTGCTGATAGATTTCGTAAAGTTATTTAATAACAAACTTAAGAAAATTAAAAAATAAAAATTATTTATTCGTTTGAGGTAACTTTGCCCAATAACAGTCTTTTTAATTTTTATATAACATCAGGGAGGAAATCTTCTAGGGGAAAGGGGGATTGATTCTAGTATATCTAGAAGGTTCACCAGGGGTTCCTAATTGGTACCGATCGGTCGAGCACAAACCGATCATTCCTTCTGCCTAAAAGTTCAAGTTATCTATGTTTGAAATTTATAGTTTGTTGTATAAGTGATATATTGTAATTCTCGATTAAGTGCAGCAACAGTTATTAATATTTAATCCATAGTGTGACTCAGATCTGTACGATATGACACAAGCAACCAGCCAAGGTATGTACGACTCGCGAGACCGTGACGTAACTCAGCGAATCAAGTACTATACGACAGACATCCCACACACATAAAATCAGCATTCCTTAAACTTTTTAATCGAATGGCGGAGCAATAACTTTAGAACAACATTGTCATAATGGCACTTAGCTTAGAATATGTGTCGAGCACAAACTGCATACTTTTATACATTTTACTTTCATATTTATGGAAATGAGTTACTTACTCCACGGAAATGAGTTACTTACTTATTTGAGAATATAAAAAGGTATTTGAAAATATATTATAAGAATATTCTATACCTAATATAAAAAGTTTTATTAAACAATAATATACGTATGTGGAGTTCGGAGGTCGCTGTATCCAAAAACCTGGTTTTTGAAAAACGTCTGCTGTGTCTGTCTGTATTTTCTAAGGTAAACATTTTTCGAGGCACAAGTAATAAGAAATATTAATTTCGTAATTTACTCTATTAAATAATGCCAGCGTGGAGATTTAACCAAGAAACATCAAATATTCAATTAAGTAAAATAATAACACTGTCTGATGGACTATACTTTTTCTAGAACAAAAAAGCTCATACATGAAACTCATTCATATGATTTTTCTAATCGGGCTGATTTTCAAATCCGGTCCATTGTATAGATATTCATAAACAATAGTATAGAAATGTGAATAAAGAATGCAATACAAAACAACAGATTTCGTAGAAGGCAAGCATTAATTTTTTTGTGTTTGAGCTTGCTTAACCTTAATTTTATTCTTTGAATATTCATAATACGTAAAAATGAATTTAATCGCGTTCGTTATGTTCGATTGACAAAGAAATTCGATTCTACTTATAATCATAACAAAATTAAAACAAAAATATTATAATTATAACAAAAATATTTACGATGTTTTCGGATCCATTTAGTAAAAAATTATCGAACTAGTGGATTAAAATTTGTTATTAAGACAGATTGAATTTTCTGGCATCGAAATGATTTTTTTACGTTCATTTGGTGATGCGTGACTCCCGCGAGAATGTAAATTTCGCGATGGTGATCTGGCGACGTCGGAGGGATGAGCATTGGCGTATGAAACGAGCGAATGGCGACGGTCTGTGACTGTTGACGACGTACGATGAATTGGTTGTTCGACGCTGTCGACTCGTTATTGACGGTGCTGCTTCGATGGGGATGTCTCGTGGGTGAGATTTGCTCATTGGCTCGGTTGGTTGGTTGGCGATGCAGCTGTCGGTGGGCTACACTCGTCGGTGAAGTGGATTCGTAGGTTCAACGGTTGGCTCATCGATACGGTTGGTACGTTGGTCGTGGTTTCTCTCCTTGGCGTCGATCTTCTCCTAGATGCTCGAAGATGCACGGAGGGAGATGTGAAAAGTGTAGGTGAGTGAGAAAATAGAATAAAGAATTAAATATTGAAGGATCGAAAGATTTCTGCCGAAAGCCTACATGACGTATATTAGATAATTATTATAAGAGGTCTGGAAGATTCAGCCCAAAGATTAAATGTATGAATTATATTACCTGAGTTTGCTGGCATAGAAATTTTATTACCGACTGAGAGATTTTAATTTAATTTTTGTAGATGAAAAATCAAATTGGTGATTGTGTTGTTGACACTACTTAGAAAATACTAGAACAAATCGTTGTTTATACTGCGACTATGTTCGATGTTAAATGTCAGATTTGAACGTTTAAGAGAATTATACTGATTGAAAGATACGACTAATGCTCACTCGAAGACAATCAGACAAAAGCTCTAAATGTGTCTTGTTGAAAGTGGCTTGGATCTAGCTTGTTATATGAAGCTAGAGATTTTCGTCGTTCCGCTTCGACGGTTGCAGCTTTTAACGCTGACAGCAGCAAATAGACAGGACTTAGTCTAAATTGCTGCTAAAATCATTAGGAAGGGAGAACTTTTCTCAAATCGGAAGCATTCTTGCGGACGTTACAAATTTAAGGAAGAATATCGCTTAGCATCCCTGTCACGCTATTACGTTTCTATGATTCTATAATGGGTTGCTCGCCAATCAGCTTTAGCGTGCAAACGAGCAACGAACTGCAATTCCCCTTCTACTGCAGCTAAAGACTAACCTAATGATGGTGGCGGCAGCCTTTGCCTGGAAAGCGCTCAAAACGCTTCTTACAAACAATAGAAAAATGTGGTGTGATTAAGGTAACGCCTATTAAACTCATAAAAAAATTGCCTATGGAAATACGATACATCAAATTCTTTAGTAGACGAGGCCACGCAAAGTTCAATAAACCCATAAATGCAGGTTGTAAAAATCTCACGCCATCCAAGGGCAATTAACACAAGTTCACCAACCTGTCTACGTGTTGTTGTTCGAAAACACAGATTACCCAAAAGCGAAAATCTATAATAAAAAAATTCGTGGGCGTGATCGCCACTCCATCTTTCATATACTGGAAGTCCTACGTTTTGTTATATCTACCATAAAACAAAAGTTCAATCTTTTAGTTTTGATTGTCACCTTTTAAGTCGTCTTTTAAATTCAATTAGCACAATAGTGTTTAGGGTAAATTAATCAACATTAGTCTAACCCATGAATCCCCCGCCTACCCATGAATCCCCCGGTCTCCATACTTGCCTACGACGTACTGTCCGCTTGACTGTCTTGACAGCTTGACTGTCCGCTTTGCCGCTCTTCACTCACATTTTCTCCGCACTTTTTCTGCATGTCCGCTTTGAGTAAAATTGAGATCCCTGGGTCTTACACTTGTTCCCAAGGTTTATTTTTTCAACTTTCATAGGAACCAAGATATTTAATGTAGTTCAATATCCGATCTCATGTAAATCGATTGCAAAGTTTAGAAAACAAAAAACAACGCTATATATGTTAGTTTGTAATTATAGAAAAAAATGTTTCAAATAAAATTGAACATGCTGTTGGTGGCCTATAGAAGAAAGTCAATTCAAGTGTCCTCTCTTTTATATATATAGTTCCTGAACTATATCAAAAATTTTAGTAAAATTTTAAATGTGGCAACGTCGCGCTCTATATCACTTGCAGGAATGGCACTACTTTCATTCGACGCATAATACAATATACTATATGCGAGAGAAATTTCACTGTTCTAATTTTAAAATTGAATTTCTCAATAAAATAATCATTTCGAGCGTCTCCAAAAATTATGTGTATCCGCCAATGATAACAACATTTATTCAATTGCGAAAGCAGTTTATATGTCTCATACAAGGTAAAATAATTTATCCTGTAAGTTTGCATATATGAGCTATTACGTATCTCTTACATATATATATTATTATTGGTGAATGTCGGTTGCCATGGCGACAAGTTACATAATTTTAAGTTATTAAGGGTCATGAGTTAGGCCCATTATGAGTGGTAGCATTTTAAATAGAATTACAAGGGCTACCAAAATGTAAAAAAGTTATACAGAGTGTTACTAAAACGTAATTTAGTTTTTTTTTATTCCCTTAGACTTACATATGCTCCCCAAGCCCCAAGATTTTTCCAGATTTTATAGGACCCGAGATATTTAGGGTAGGACACTTTTTTTCAAGGTCAAATTACTCCGGTGCTATGACGTGCGAGTTTTTAAACTCGCTTAAATATTAAAGGAAATTTCGGCACAAGAAATTTAAAAAAAATTCTTGCGAAGCTTTTCGAAAAAATGTACCCTAAAGTTAGCAAAAACAATACCACCCTATATTTATCTTAAATTGTTATTTTAGAAAAAAATGTTTCAAACAAAATCGAAGGGCCTTTATTTGAAACATTTTTTCAAATAAAGGCCCTTCGCCTATACAATCAAGTTTATTCTCGAATGTCCTATCTTTTATTATTCCTGAGATATTTCACAAAGTTTGTTAAACTTCAAACCTGGCAACACCGCTTCTTATACAATTTGGCAACATGGAAATTTCAGCCTCCTAGTTTGAATACGAAATTTCTGAACAAAAAAAATGGTTCCCGTCCGTCATATTGGATTTATTTAAAAAAAATTAAAAAACCGTCCTGCGGGCTCATAGGCGAATTTGTCTACCAAATTTCATCCAGATCGGTCCGATAGGGAAGGAGAAAGTTCACATACAGACGTACATACAAACAGACAACGAAAAATCGACCCTTCTTTTATTTTTTTGAGGAAGAAAAATTTATTTTAGAAAAATTGTTCCTTATGAACACCTCTCCCCCCCCCCTCCCGCGTAGCGTATTGACGGATTGCAGTAATTTCAATACAAGAGACGTACTAAGGTGAAACACTGTAGCACGTACTATAGCTATTACATACCTATATGGTATATGAAAGATAAAAATTAGACTCGAGAAATTTGCCATCATGAAAGAGAGAGAACATATCTTTCTCTCTAGATATGTACCTTTTTTACTCATTTTCAACATCAATGAAAGATAACAGAAAATACGAAGACCATCAGATTTTAATCCCTTCTGACAGATATTTTCGTAGGACTTGAACAAAGCAGCATAAGAAACAAGACCATAAAAATGCGCGCAATGTATATTCTTTACCTCTCTTTCTCACCTGACTCTCTCCAACACATGTGAATGTGAAACGTAGTTGGTTTTGCTGCGGTTGTCTTGACTGCAACTCCGACTTCCCTCCGCCTATGCGCAGGAGGCCAATGATGTTCAGCTGGAGGCTTTGGTCGACGATTCTAAACGTAGAATTCGCTAACTGCATGTATAAAAAACGTATGTTCATACATCGTAAATAATTCTGTTGCTCGAATTATTTGAATAAAATATGATAAAATAAATGAATGCTTGGTTTATTTGTTTGGCTAAAAATTAATGAATTAATTAGCTGATCAGTGCTTGATTGATGTTTTATTCGTTTATCGATTCCGTGAGGCTATGTCCAATATGCCGATAACAAGATGTGTAATTTTTGCTATCAGATCTCAGGTTTCTAAATTATTTTAGATAAAAGACGGAAATGGGCCATTTTAAATTTGATTGAAAATTGAAAACAAGATAGTCCGCTATAATCGTCATATTTGTAATAGATTGTAAAGTTGTGACGTCTAGAATTGAAACATTTTCTTGGGATATCTCTGAAAACGTTGCAGCCAGAAGATTCAATTAATTAACTTTGCTACATAATCGTGTTTTACGAATGCCTCTGTTGTTTTTTTTTTTAAGAAAAATGAAGAATTTACTAAATACAGGCTGTTTATAATTTTCCAAATTTTTCTCGAAAAAAGGTTTCACAATTTCTTTTTAAAACGTCTATACCAAAAGGTCCTTCAATTCTCAAGCGATAGAGGGTATAATTTGATCTTGAAAAGAAACTTGTATTATTTTAAATAGTTACCTTTCTATGAAAGTAGAAAAAATTATAGAATTATTACGAGATCACCATTTTGACATCTTGATTAATTGGATCTGCTAATTTTGGTCAATAAAATGCTTATTTGAATGTTTGTTAATAATAGAAGATATGTATTTTATTTATTGATATCCCTCTAGATTAGTATTAAAATGATACCTAACCTGAGGTGCCCAGCTTCAACAAGTCGATAGATATTGCCTATACTATCTTACAAATTCTTCATGATCACCAAGATTAGATGTAGAGACACTAATAATACATTAACAATATTAGGCTTATATAAGATCCACTTTTATTGTTCTGATATTTTTTTATTGTTGATTCTCAGTGGGCAGCTTCTTAATGATGCCCGAGAGATTTGTAATGGGGTTTATATGTGGGGTAATTTCTGCCCAAGACAGAGACAGAATCTGGTTTCTTAAAAAAAAATACATCTTTGTGCACCAAGATGCATGAAGATGAAGTCATAACTCGGAAATCAATCATTTATTTGACAGAATAACGTCGTCTCCAGTACTTGTTGTATTCTACTTGATTCATTATCTCCTCTAGAATATCTAAAGGATATATTCTTTGAAAGAACATGACATTCCAGATCATCATTTGTTTGATAGTTTTGTTATAAACTGAGAGGGAAATACCTCATTGGTGCTCCTCCTTACATACTAACTTATTTCATTCGATGCAGGAAATTTGATGTATCAGAAGAACATATCTCGTAGATACAAATAGCCTTCAGTAGATGCGTTTCAAATGAAACTGTTATTCTCTAGTGAAAATCTTGACATTACAAATTATCGCTAATCCTATAACCTTCATATGCTTATGTGTAGTATGTACATATATGGGATTAAATGATATAAGTGATAATACACCCTCAACGTCTCGCATAATCTAATTGTTGCAACAGTTATTAACATTCAATCCATGGTGTGATTCAGATCTCTACGGTGCGACACATTCAACCAAGCATGGTATGTACGACTCGGGATACCATGAGGTAACGCGGGGAATCAAGTATTACTATACGACAGACATCCTACACACAACTTGAGTAAAATCAGCCAGCATTCCTTAAACTTTTTAAATGAATTGCAGAGCAATAACTTTAGAACAACATTGTCATAGTCGCACTTTGCTTAGAACATGTGTCGTGATACAAACGCTTGCACACCATATACATTTTACTTTCATATTTATGGCAATGAGTTACTTACTCTATGGAACTAATTAAAAGATATGAGAATATATTATAAGAATATTCTATAAAAAGTTTTACTCAAGCTCTATTGAATCAAGTTTAATGAAATTTGGTACACAGCTCTGTAATTTTTGCATCAGGTTTCCAAATGATTTTAGGCAAAAGACGGAGTTGGGTTAGTTTAAATTTTATCGAAAATTAATAACTGAAAATAGTCCACTAAAATTTTTTACATTTATAGTTTATTGTAGTGCGCATGCAACTGTGTTTATCTTATCGTAATATTTATAACGTTGTGACGTCTAGAACTGAAACATTTTCTTGGGATATCTTCGAAAACGATGCAGACCAAAGATTATGATGGTTTTGTTTTTATTAATTTTTTGTTATGAAAAATTAATCTCTCCTCGGTCCTATTACCCTCACAAGGGTTTGGTGGCACTATGCTTCTACCATTTTTGTAGCAATTTTCCACT
>WYDF02165130.1:0-22281 GCA_009867245.2 Adranes taylori
AGAATAGGGAACATATGTTATTACTTGGAGGAGAGGACACTATATATAAATGAATAGTTTGAATCAGTGTTTGCAAATCAAGCATTATTGAGAAAGCAACGCAACATGGATCTCGATCAACGTTAGACAGAGATGCATCGTTGAGGAACCTACAAGAAATGTGTCAGAAATAAGATATTAACGAAATGGTTATTATTAAAATTCTCCAGTGAAGTAATTAAAGAATTATTAAAAGTTTCCATTGAAATTAAAAAGGCAGTAGTGAAGTTGTCAATTATACAAAGAGTTTTAGAAATGGCTAAGCCAATAGCTAACCAGTTGATAATAAACGATTATCATATATTACCTACAGGAGGACATGGGGGAATGAACAGAACATATAACTATATTAAGAAGATTTATTACTGGAAAGGAATGCATCTTACGTTATGTACACCGGATGATATTGTGACTCACATGGATACATAATTTATGAACGAAGTTTTAACGGAAAGATGCAAGATTTTAAAAATTAAAAAGTTAAATAGAACAGCTTACCAGCATGAAACACTTGGAGTATTAGAAAATTCACACAATTGTTTGGGAGATTTTCGAAGAATGCAAATTGCTAAATATCCTAACACATGGAGTATATGGATGCCCTTTTGGTCATTTGCTTATAATAATACTGTTTATACAGAGACAAATTATTCCCCACACGAACTAGTTTTTGGTAAGCATAGTAACATACCTACAAACATATCAACAAAGATAGATCCCCTTTATGCGAAATACCCACTTGAATTAAAGTACGCCTGAAATACCGGCAAGATGCCTGAAACGGCAAGACGCCTGACATAATTCAATTATTATTTCAAAAAATAAAAGAAAACTAGTATATGATGAAACTATTAACCCAATAATGTTTCGGATAGATGATAAAGTTCTTATTAGAAATAATGCAACAACTAATAAATATCAAGAAATGTGTACAGGTCCGTACGAAGTAGTAGAGGATAAAGTTCCTAACCTTGAAGAAAGGCATAAAGAAAACTGACAGAAGTGCATAAGAATAGAATGAAGCTTTTCTATTCTTATGCACTTCATTGAAATCATTATCATTGAAAGAAATTATTTTATTATTTTTTTCTAATTTTCTTGGGGAAGCTGAGGTATACCATGATATGAATTCATTAATTCAATAACTAGCCACTTAATGTACAGAGAGATACTTAATATTATAAAAATTATTTTATTAAAATACATCGTTTATGTTATAAATTTTTAAACAAATATTTCAAAATAATGTTTGATATATTGCAAATGAAGTATGCTATTACAAGAATATTTTAAATAAAACTTAATCAGTAATCAAATTAATCAATTTCAAAATTATTAATCAAATTATAGAAATTAGGCGATAGTTTTAGATTACGTACTTTGGCCTCGTGGAGGACAGTCAAATATATATTTAATTTTAGGTTCGAACAATCATTATATATAAATGTATATAATGTATTAAAATTAATAAATGTAGTTAAGTAAAAAAAGATGGAATGCTTTCTATTGAATATCCCAACTTGGTTGAAAGTTGTAACTAATTCGAGGCCCCAAGTAAAGAATCCATCAATTTTATAGGAGGACAAGGTAATTTAAATGATATTGTCCCGTTTATTTTGTGATAAAATACCAGGGTGTGTTTTACTACATAAATAAATTTCATTTTATCGATTTAACCCACGCAACTATAAAAAAGTGTCAAAAATATAACTGAATAATTTATTACGAATATATAAATTAATCCTTTATAGTACTTAATAGCACTTTTAGTTCTTTATATCGAGTCAGCATAGCTCATAAAATGATAAATGTAATATATACACAACTTTTATTAAAATATTTACACATGTAATTTAATGTAATAGAAATAACTTTAAATAGTTTGTTACTTAATAACCTTTATCTTAGAATTAAAGTTAGTTCATACTTAATACAATGAGTGACAAAAATAAGTTTAGAAATTAATTTAATTGTTTGAGATCTTCAAAGTAGTCAATACAAATTAATATAATATTACTTACATTTAAGTCGCAGTCATCTGTAACCCTGTACTACTTTTAGATTTATTTTTCAGTAAAGAAAAAATAAGCTGGCAGTTGCACTGCAAAAAGTTGCATTTAACGAGATATTTCCCCCACTTTTCACTAGCTACCTGCTTAGAACTGTTCTAGAAGTTTCCAAAAGCTCAGCATCTTATTTCTTCACATTAAAAACTATCTATATGTTATGTCCTCTACTACTCCCATTCTAGCTTCTGCCGTCCAGAAGCACCTTGTACGGCTTAAGCTAGCACGGCTTCGGCTTAGCTCGACATACGCTACGAACGTCGTGAGAATTGCCTTCAACAGAGCGACGTCTCATTGTCTACCGCTGCTGCTAGCCCTTTCTATTTTCTTTCCGCTATCTAACAAAGTACAGTTGCTCTGCTAGTTTGTGGTGGCAATCAATAACAGATATATAAGTAGTTTTTAATATTTCGCTAGATAGTTGTAATGAAATTAGCTGTTCCCGTTTGAAGCGTTTAATTTACCTGTAAATAATGCAGTCAGGTTTAAACGACATTTAATAAATAATTAGTTTAAATGATTTGAAGCTATACACCAATTTGATTGTAAGACAATAATGCTTGAATAATTAAACATTTCCTTGAATTTAGCTATCTTAGCTATTGAAAGTTCATAAAATGGATATAAAAAAATTAAACAAAAACTCTTGCCTATTTTCGACTTTACAATATGTAGATGAAAATGGTGGTAATGAAGGCAAAAGTAGATACAGAAAAATTGAAGTACGCCTAGAAACAAAATGTTGTTGAATCAGTTGAGTTTTTGTATTATTAAAGCAGAATACGTAGGAGGCATGGGAAACAATGGGAACATTGTGTGAAAAATTATGAAGGTGTTGAGTGGAATAAGAAGCAATGTACGAAAACGGAGAATTTGAGTGCATGGGTTCCTGGATATGAACTTGTGTAAAGTAATGGGTTGGCTGCTTCTCCACAGGATAACCAGCCAATACATCCTCTAAGAATAAATTGCCCTGACTAATCGCGAGTCCGATGGAGATCAGCATAGAATCCGATGAGGTGTAATAGACGTCCAGATTGGCCCGGTTATCAACATGACAAGCGAAAGTTGCACGTGGCGAAAAAATCGCCGAATCCAAAACAAATTACAGGTTCCAACGTTTACCCATCAGACGAGACTTGAATGAACATCAATTGCTGAAATATCCTCTGGTAATCCACCAAACCCACCCAATTTAAAACACACAAATTGGGGAACTTAGACCTAACGCCATTAAAGCAACAAAATTAAACTTATCGAATCAACCGAATCATTGATCGAGCATCCCAAACGCACTTATAATCTCACATATCTCAAAACGGATTTTAAAATTTATTTGTATTTTAGTAATACAGTACGACAATTAGAGTTTGTCTAAATATTAAATTAGCCATAATTTGGCTTGTTCTTTCAGACGATGAACCAAAAAGAACCCACCTGGCTTAGAAATTGCCAAATACCCTTCGTCTGCCCCACCACTCTAGCTTCATTCTACGAACAAGGGTACGATTCCCGAATGCCATTTCTTTACAACACTAAATTTACAGATCTTATATTGGCTAGAAATCGACAATTAATTTAACAATTATGAGGAGGGATATAACAATCGCCGTTTAAACTCCTAAATCCGAACGAGACATTACTGCGCTTAATTTTAAACCATTATTTTCAACTCTAAAGAGAACCAGTTATATATGACTTGCGCACTACTACTCGCTACGTGCACTAATATCATATAAGCGTGTTGTTAGCATCCAGAATCAGCCATCAGTGTCAACTACAGATTCTTGTTAGCCTCCGCCAGTCATAATAAACAGCTCGTAAAACGAACGTAATCTGACGTGGACAGAAACATAACATTGTCAAGTAAAACAAAGATGGCTCGTAATAAAACAGATTAACGAGTAGATTAAAATGGTAGATTAAATACACAGTACAATTTATTAATGGTCGACCTTACACATTACTTCATAAGATCCTGACTATGTAAGTTTAGTTAACAAGGTAACTAACTGTAAACAACAATTTTCCAATTACAGGGCAGTCCGCAATTTTCTATTTTAGGTACCAATCAGATTTTGATCACCTCGGAGCCTAGGCTATATTACTGAAAATTTCACATTAATATTACACACTAGATAAATGAGCTAACGTTGAATATACTTTTGGAAGTTAATGACTTCAAATATCCTACCCGTTATAACTAATATCTCTCAATTACAATAACACAGTAAGTACACTATACATTATAACTATGTACCCTCTACAATAGGTCAATTATTTCTTATCTTCATAATATTTATAATATTCTTAATATTTCTTAATTCGCACAATAGTTTGCACCTGTCTTATTGTTTATAACATGCTCTCAACAGACACATGTTACAGTAAATGATAAATGAGAGAGAAAAGATGATGAAATGCTGGAGTCTTTTATGCGCGTCTAGTAATTCAAAACTATTTCAGATATGTTATAAATTATTTTTATTAAAATAAACAAATCAATATATTGATAATATTACTATTAATTATCAATATATTGATTTGTATGTTTCAGAATTTTTGATAGTATTAGTAACGTATTACATGTTACTTATTAACACATAATGTTATCTGTCACACTAAATAATGCACTTCCATTATTAAGAGTTACATTCGACAATGTATTTTTATAAAATGTTGAAAAATACTTTCATAACTAAGTTAAATAAAGCTGTGCGTGAAACAGAAGTTTAAGCCGGAAGGTTTCAAATAGGATTTGTCTTTGTCACGACATTTCCTTAAGTTGACGAAAAATTATTTTCTCTAGAAAATCGTGTTCGAAGGAAAACAGTCTAAAATAAATATGGATAGTTGATTTTCTCGAAAGATTGTAAATAAGATGGAAGTATAATATTAGTTTAACATTATAGGAAATAAATCGATGTGCTATGTAGAAAATTGTAATCACTCAAAAAAAACGGTTGGATAACTTTTGCATCATGTTGATTAAAACTGAAATTGTAGTTTAATAGGTTGTAGCTTAAAGCCAGCTACCTGAAATTAACAAAAAATAGAATTATTTAATATAGCAAAATACAAGAGATGCAGAAAATAAAACGGCAAAAATTATAAACTTAAAGAAACACCAATCACAATACTACAACAAAAGTCTCTAAAAGATATACAAACCTAACAATCACAGAATTTTGAAGAAAAATTACTGAACAAAACTCATACATTCGTAGTAAAGCCACATTTACCTAGCCAGAGTAACTATAAACAACATCAAATAATAGCACAAACCGTTGCCAGGTTCCAAGTTCCGGATGGGAAAGGAGCAGGGGGAGGAGCAAGACCTCGTTAAAAAGAACCTTGCTCCGGGTGGCAGCACTTCGTAAGTGCCCCTGTCTACGCTTACTAGATGAAACCAGACCAACGCTCTCAAAGGCGGATGAAGATAAGTGGCACTATCTCAACGGTGGTGTAGACGGAAGAGTGAATATATGGCAGCTCGCAGAAGGGCCGTTACATATCCGATGGATATCCAGCCGGGTCGGTGAGTTAGGACGCCACTGTGAAGGATTTGGTGATAATCTAAAAGACGTGGAGAAGGAAAATCACCTATTTGGATGGTCCGAAGACTAAAAACCCTCCATCCTCTCGAGGTATTGGACGTTGGGCTAACTATCCCACTCGGTAAAATGTAATGTGCGCACGCTGTGTAAAGCAGGAGCACTTGTCAAGCTTACCGGCGAACTAAAGAAATGCCGTGTGGAAGCTGCGACACTACAAGAGGTACGGTGGGAAGAATCCGATATGTTAAAGACCAATGAATATACCCTATTCTAAAATGGTAACAAGACCAACACATATAGAACCACATTTGCAGTTGCCGGGCATGTTATGTCTCAAGTAACGGATTTCAAAGACGTGAATGAGTGAATGTGTAGTATTCAGATGAGGACGAATTTCTTTTATGTGACTTTAAATGGTATGTACGTACCTGCGGGACACATACTAACGAGTAGGTCACGAATGACGAACCGGGAAGACTGTACGATACTGCGATACTGCACCGACACATGACTTAAACTAATTCAGGGAGATCTAAATGTCAAGATAGAAAGAGAAAGTTTTTATCGGCCAAAAATTGGGAGCCCTAACCTCCATGTACAGTCAAACAATGACAATGGACCTCAACTCATTCACTTCACGACAATCAAGCAAATGACGGTGTCAAGCACGAATTTCTGCCAACCGAGAATACATATCGTAACATGGGCTTGCCACAATGATGTTACTAAAACTCAAATTGAGTGATGGGCGTCAAATTGACTCATGGGCGTCTCATTCTCACATTAAACCAGTTTGGGCTTAGAAGCAAGCTAGTTACAATCCAGCTAGAGTCAAGATTGGAATCATTAGTGAACGAAGAAAATCCAGAAAGTACCACCAGCATTTCTTAACGTAGAGATAAAGCATACGATAAAGTGTGGAAACAAGCATTAATTCACAAAATGTAGAAAATAGGTATTCCAAGAAATATATTCGAAACCGTCAAGTCAGTATTGGAAGAAATAGCAAATTAAAGCCGGTGAAGAAAAATTGGAGCAAAAATTAGCTAGCTCTACTACAAGGTTCTCTACAACCACAAGGTTCGCTAAAGCTTGAAAACAGCAAAAACGCACCCAACTTCTGTAGTTTGCGGATGACATCCCCAGAGTGGAAAATTCAAATCTGGTGAGCAACGCAAAAAGGAAACTAGTAAGCACAGGACATGGAAAGACTTAGATCATATTATAAAGACTACAAAATTAAAATCACGACAACAAAAACTGAAATAGTAGGTAATCAGATGTGTTAATTATTTCAAAAACTACATATTGACGTTTAAGAATTTCAAATTGAGTTAACAAACACCAGGTAAGAGTGGATGCATTTTACGCATTAGTGGTAAACTTTCTACAGTACCCTATGCTTTACATAGCATCATTGCATTTGTTTGTGAGATAAATGTTTAGCAATATACACCACCTGGCTTCTCAAATCATCTTGAAATTCATGGTAGTGTATATAGCTAAACGTCTGTCTCACAAACAAATGCAATGATGGTAGAAAAGACTACATAAGAGGGTACTGAAGAAGACTTAGCACCAATGCCAGAAATGCATCTACCCTTACCTGGTCCTCTTTAGGTCAATTTGAAATTCCTAAACGTCAATATGAAGTTTTCGTAATACTTAACACACCTGATTCACAAAACGACACTGTATCTCTATATTTTGAACCGGTCTTCAAAAATCAAAATTTCAGCCACAATCTTCGATTCAAACTTGGAGGCTACATGCTAAACGAAAGAAGCATCTGTCCTTGATAGGTAGTAAAAGAACTGTATGCGATCCTACGCGATGATAGCAGAATTTCAGCTAAAGGTAGACGAAGAATATTAAATGTAATGCTAAAGCAACTCTATTGTATGGAAATGAGATCTAATGCAGAGCTTCTAAAGTTACAAAGAAAGCAATTATGAAAGGCCAAAATCAATTACTTCGATAGATAGTGGACTTTCCCTGATATGTTAGAAATACTCAACTGAGGCAAGATCTGGAAGTTGCTGATTGGGTTGAAGAAGCCACAGAAAATAGAAGGAAAATGATAGTACGATCTAGAAAACACGAAGACATCAATATTATAGAAAGAGCAGATCTAATGAAAAAACTAGACCAAATTCCCCAGATTCGAGGTATGGTCCAAAAGAAGCACCCAGCCACAAGCCTAACAAAATGCCAAAACCAAGACAAAAGAAGGAAGAAAACAAACCATATACCGCCAAACAACCTATTGGAACAAAAATTACTAAGAGGTAAATAAATTTCGTGAAGTAATAAACATACAGAAATCCCATTCTACTACACAAGTGCTTTCCCCATTATTCTACTTGATTCATCTTCTAAAATCTTTCGTACCTTAATCTTGAAATTAAAGATTAATTAATAATTTTTTTGATCTTAAACTAATCGAAAAATTGTTATGTAAATATATTGATTTTTTAAATATTAGAAAAATAAATGTTTTTCTCAAAAATCTCTAATTTGCGACATATAATCATAAAATCCTAATCAAATATTTTCCAATGAACTATAATAATACAATATGCAAGAAATTTAATCATTTTATGCCTAATTTGTATTCTAACAAAGAAGCTCTATTAGTTCTAAAAACAAACTTTGATTTCGCTCTACTGTGGCCATAACTTTCATATTCAAACAGATCAAATATCAAAACAGAATAAAGTACGTATATATTTTGAAACATATTATTATCTTAATACCTTTCTAAGCTAGGCGTTAATATACATGTGAATTTAAAATGCTGTGGTTCTCTAAGATCTGATATAATAAAATGTACTGTAATATAGAATAACCTTTACTGGCATAATAATAAAACAATACAAATATTCCAATAAAACAAATATTTCAATAAAACAATACAAGTATTCAATTACATCAACATAATCCCAGAAACCTTACAATAATCTATTTTACATTTAAAAATCAAAAAAGAACAAGGCCGGCCCACAAGGAATTCGCAAAATATCTGAGTACTCCTGTTCTCTCCCTTTTCCCTTCTAGTCTCTTTTTTTCTCCCTTTTCCGTTTTTATACCTATCATCCCTTTCTCATTCTCCATCCCTCCCATCCTTTTCTTCTTTTCGTTACCTTCTTCTCTCAATCACTTCAAAATTTCAAAATCATACTTCTCTACTCTCGCACACAGTTTTTCAGTTTCCCATCTTTCCTATTGGCTCTCTTAGCTCATTCAACTCCTTCAAATTTCTTTACCCAATGATCCCATTTTTTTACCGCAAATCCTACACATTCTATTTTTCTCGTTCATCCAATATCTATTACTTCTCCCCTCGCTGCCACATCTTAACTTCCCTATCAACCTTTTGCTGATTCATACTAATGCTCGCCACCAGATATCCCTTTATTTACATTCATCCACCCCTCAGCAAACCCTGTGAACCACATTTTCAACCTTGTGTACCACATTTTTGTGTACCACCCATCTGCTCTTCCAAATACATTTTTCTTATCTAACTTACTTTAATCTTATACTTACAATCTCTTCTTTCTAATTTTTTATTCTGCAAAGTTTGAAACTGCGATATCAAAATTGATAGTTTTAACTACACTATTCTCTATTTACAAAATGGTGTAAGTAGAGAGTCGTGCTTGGTATATAGTGGATCTGTGATAATTCTTGATTATTTGAGTGTTGAAGATAAACTACTCTCATATGACGCAATAATAACACATATAATATAAAGTTAAGAAAAATCTTAAAGAAAAAACGAGTCTGGGGAGATAATCAAAGAGATCATATTCAACAATAAATTATAAGAATCTTAAAGAAGTCAACCAAGAGACTTTTTTTTAATTTGCTGGGTTTTGGGAAGCTTCTTAGGCGTGGAATTTCTGTAAGGATACCATTTGCAAAAAGCTTATCCTAATTTTCAACCATATTTTAAACAAACTAGTGAAGTTCAGTTTCAGAGCATCCGATCAGATTGCTGAGCTTCAAATGCAAACCAATCTAATATATATGCATAAAGATAATCAATTATGCAATCATGCATTCGGAACGTATATCATGCATTCGGAACAATCATGCATTCGGAACGTATATACATTTGTTGTTGAAACCTGTGAATGCACTCTAACATTGATCTTTTCAGTTCTTAGTCCAAAGTCAGCATCGCAATCTGGAGACTTCTTTCCGGGCGTAGATTTCATCCTCCTAAAATTCTTGTTTTTGTTACAAGAATGCCCATCTCATCGCATGTGCCTTTTGTAAATTGCAGAGTGTCCTCAACAAGGTAATTTCTTTTCTTTAAGATCTTTACATCTAAGTTACAGACTTCTTAAAGCTCATTTCAGGAATTTGCAAATATATTGAAGGTGGTTGGCTTCTTGTAAGATATTAATTTATAAACACAAAAAATATAAAAACAGGAAATCATTCATTGCAGCCCATACAGTTTCAGCTGCTCCTCAAACTCAGTCCGATTAAATATCTAAAGAAACAGGGTTCCTGTCGCTCCTCGATATAACGTATTGGAACAAATATATCGCTCAGGTTGAACGTGAGTGGGGAAATTTAGTCACCTATCTAACTGTATGCATCTGAGAGCGATAGTTGACGCTTGTTTTATTGGTCCATATATGGAGTTCGTGTTACTATGGTCACGTTAGTTCTCTGTATGTATGTACATGTATGGAAATATTGATTTGGCCAGCTGTTTGCTATTATTATATAGCGTGTGATATTGGTAATAAGTTTGCTGAGCACCGTTCACTGTTACCCTATGATATACCGCATTACTGCTGCTCGCTATTGCTGGCCCGTTGTTTCCACTGTAAGCGTAGAAAAGTTGCTAGATTGGAGAATTGTGTTATGTCGATACCGATGGTAGGGATACTACCGAAATTTATATGCAATTGTGTGAGAGGGCCCTTGGCAGGTAATAGGGTGTCATGTGGATGGCTTCACATGATCCGTACTGCAGAGTAAAATTACGCTAGAGGCTCTTCTCTATAAAAGCGAGATTTATAAGCATATAAAATCAGTTCTCTTGTGAACTCAAAGACAGCCATGCAACAGCAGCAACCATCAGCAGAACGACCAGCCCAGCCAGGCTAGGCCAGTAATGCCAGGACACCGGGCAAAGCGACAGCCAGCCACTGTCGCAGGGATAATAATATATTTGGTGACCGATTTCCTATAGTATCATGCTTGATTTAATTGTATGTATGGTGAATAACCTACTTCCTGTTTTACCGAGAATGTATATATTTCTGAAGTGTGGTTCACAGTCAATCGTAATCACTTAACAAACGTAATATTTGTGGTTCACGGTGTTATGTGACTTAGTGATACTTTCCCTTTTTTACAAAAAGTCCATTAATACAGAACAGGCAATTTTTGTTACCCCTCAGAGCTGGTGCCCGGTGCAAGTCGCACCCACCCGCCTTCCTATGCCACGCATTGATGGATTCGTGGAACATTTTAGTATGCATATATTACTTAATTAAAACATTTTGTCTTCTAAAAATTTTACTCGCCTCAGATATTTTTGAAGAAATTTCATTAACAAAAAAGAAAAAGAGTTGTTTCTGAAGTTAATGTAAATACATTCATTCCCGCTATCTTTGGTAAAGATAAGAATTAAAACTACTACAATAAATACTACAATCTTTTTCTGAGAAGACAGAATGAAATAAGATATCCGTTTCATTTGAAATTCTCTAACAATTGCAGAAGTGATATTTGCAAGTATGTTGCCCGACTCCGAAAATGTAAAGCCGAAACCCTTTTACGGAAAATATATGCGTATATGTACGGATGTGTAAATAAAGCACCGCAAAGCCCCAATTCAGCAATTTGCTAGAAATGATAAATTGCCAAACGCAGCATGTTGTTTTTAGCGATTTCGGTGTTAGAGACGTTCTGTTAGTTTGCTTAAAATTGAGAGCAGTTTTACGTCGACGTTTAAAATTTGCGACAAAAAAATTATATTTTTTATAATTTTATTTAATTTCTCTAATTTATTTGTCAAGACTTAGAAGAGGAATTGATTTTTACCGTAGATAATATTATCGCACAGAACTAAGAAAAAGTATCTTTGTTTTTTTTAGATCTTAACTCTGCTTCAATAAAGTGGTAACGTGTCTGAAGGGAGTATTGTAAGGGCGAGGAATAATGACAGAGTGTATAGTTGCTTCAATGTGAGAATAAAAGTGACGTAATACCCTTGATTGCCTGTCCGTTGAAGTTTATTTTATTTCATTTCTCGATGTCTCATTCTGAAGAAGAAGAACTTAATATGGCAACGGCAAGAGAAGAGGATAAGATGACAGAAAGGGTAAATAGATATATGGAATAAAGGAGATGGCAAGCAAACGTCAATAAAATGCAAAAGAGTTAGAGACTGCAACAAAGTGCGAGGTATTTAAGTGAGAGATAAAGAATAGAAATAGTAAACATGGATGACACCGGATTATCATTATTTCAATTAATTATCGATTGTAATAAGCAATTCTCTAGAAATTAATCAATTAAATGAGTAATCCCCTAATGTAATATATAAATGGACTATTCCACTCTAATTCAATACTTCAAACAAATATAAAATACCAATTAATAAATCAATTTAGATCAAGACAAGCAGACGTGAGAAAAAATTAATCCTGTAAATGTTACCGACAAGACGGAAATTATATTGCACACACTTATACAAATATAGAAAGCCCAGATCAATTGATGCCATTTTTCGTACGTCAATTCTCAAAGAGTGCGCCTCTTAACATCTTATGTTGACAAGATACGACAGCATGATTTCAGGCATACTTATATAGGTATATTTTCACACGTATAGAATATTTTAGTACCAGAAGAAGATCTCTGTTAAGAATGCTATTCATTATTAGTTTTTTAATTAGAAAAAGCGTTTAACAATGATTTTCACCTCCCAATTTTCAATAAGTCTTATCACCCTTTCGTGGTGTTAACGAATTTGATTGGATATTAATTCGACGCATTTTAGCAAAATGTAACGCTTATAATATTTTAACCGCATAAAGGTACTCACTACCGTTTGGAAACTAACACCACCTACCTTTTCTTAGATAGCCATCACAAAAGCAATGCAACTTTGATCCTTAGAAAGCTGAACCGATCCGGAAGAATTTTCTCTGCTGGTCAGAAGACAACTTTCCCAAAATTTCGTAGCAGAAGTTTCTTTCAAGCCATTCCTCTTTAGTGGCTGACGACGTCGAATGTCACCGATATCGGCAACAGGCCAAGGGCAGCTGCTTGCTACGAAATTCCGCATAAAATGAGCCACTCAATCTAGCGTACATCAGACGCATTTTGGGTCTTACACCAGCTGTTGCCGAGTGAGCAAATTCGCACACGTAAGCCTCTACCAAATGGTCAAACTTATTCCTATACGGCGAGCAATAAAATCGCATTCCAACATCTGACTTTGGTTCTAGTACACGTTACCTTATTAGTAATGTGTAACAAATTACTTACTTGTCTTCAAAAATTGACAACTTAAACTCAAATCAATATTCATTCTACGAACATCAATCAGATCAACTATACACAGATAATTCCATCCATAATTTTCTGCTGAATCTTTCAGCAGAAAATTCTGTAAAACAATTCCGTAACATTCATAAATATTTGGGGTTTATTTTAAAATACAATGATGAAGGCATGATGTAGGGATGGTAGACAAAACGGCAGATTACGATTAGTTTGGAAAGAAACATTTGGTATGTGAGTTTGGGACAGGATGTTTATTTTGAATGCACGTGTGAGAACTGTAGGGTGTGGAGCGTGCTTTCGACTGGTTTCTTTTTAGAATTGTTTCCGATTAGTTACGAAATATGATTTCATTCAAATGGCTGCGTCGGCTGGCTTTATAGTAGCGCATCCCTTCAACCCAATTTTACAGTAAATTTTCGATGGTTTGAGGAGCTATTGCACAAATCGATCAATTTTGCGCTTAGGTGCCTGGCACCCCACAATGAATGTCGAACGGCGTCAAATCGCAGCTCAGCACAGGCCAAGTAACATCACCCAAACGACTGATTACAGGATTAATGAGGTGCGCAAAAGATCAGTTGTTTCACAGTTTATGTGGCACATTGTGCCATCCTGCTGGAACTACAGCTCACCCAAGTCCAATTCTTTAATTTTTAGCCAATAATTTGGTAATCATGTCCGTGTAATGCTATTGCCATATTTGTCATTGAAGTACACTGAACCAATACTGCCGCCACTCCAAAAACTACACTAAACAGGCACACGATGAGAAGGCATTGGCTCCTCTACGATTACGTGTGGGTTTTCTAAGCCCCAAATATTACAATTTTGCTTATTTACAAATCCGCCGAGATGAAAATCTTCTCATCAATGTTTTTTTTGTTTTTTGTTTAGCAAAATCTATGACTGTTTCCAGCTTACCTAAATCCCAAGCAGAGAAGCGATAACGTAGCGGATGGCCATTTTGCTTCAATACCTTCAATACCTGCGAAAATTAGACCATCTAAATGAATACTCCGATATCCTCAGGCGAGTGCGGCAAATGATCAATTGCTGAGATCTGTATTGAGTAGAGGTTCTGGTATTTAGGCGCACACTGCAGCAATATTCTCGATTGAGCGCGCTGGATGAACACGAGAATAACTTGTGTATTCAATTAGCATGCCAATTTCACACACTTTCTTCGCAAACTTGCGTGCAGTGTACAGGTTGGTTCATTAATTCGACCCGAATTTCTCTTAAAAATTCTCAGTGTTTCGGTAACACATGCTTTGCAAATAACTTTTCAACATTTTTCATGGCTGTTTAAGTGTAAATCCGTCCATTTCGTACGGCGGAGTTTTCCGCTAAATATCTGAAACAAATGTTAAGGGCATAAGTGTTGCCCAATGTAATTATATCCATTTCTCACATAGAGGTCAGTGAATTAGCCAAAATCCTTCTGAAAAAATCTCAATTAACAAATGTTAATTAACAAATAATAAACTCATGACATAACCTTATCACAATTTATTCACAACTTATTTCTATATAAGCACATATGCTCAGAATTTAGATATAAGGCCTTGACTTGTTCTCTGTCTAGTAACAACCACTAGTATTGCTTCACAATACTACCTATTATTAATATAAATGTAATTAAGTACATTTCCAACATAGAGCTCTAAAATTGGCTAAACTTTTATATGAAAGTTTTAAATTTCAACCGCAAGTTTCCTACAAAACACAACGGTTACAATATGCACAAAATTTGGAGATCAGGTGTAACGTGGTGTTAGTTTTACATTACTGCCACGTCTCGTGATACTACGTTTGGGAATAAGGTCAGTTTGTAATGCGATGTCTAATTTATTATCGCAAATGAGGAGGTGATGTGTTCAACAAAATTATTTAATTTTTATAATTCTAGTCGGCTTATTTATTACTATGGATTCTTTAAGCTAAATACTACTATTAATAATGATGTACTAATTCCAAAGGCAAAGAAATAATCTGAAACAAATTGATTTGTTTCAGGAACCATCCGTTTGAAAAATGCTTTTTGCGTTTATACTATATGTATGTGTATGATTTCCAAATGAAATAAAATTAAATACGAATATAGCAGCTGGTGCTATAGGCATATATGCATGCGTACATATACAGTATTCTAACAAAATTATTGAAAATATTTTACAACAAAAATCTAATTTAATCGATTAACTATAAAACACTAACGCTTAACTATGTCAACCCTTTGGTGTCGTTGACTCTTTAAGTTTATTCATTGATGGCGTTGTCTCGTTGGTGAGTTTAGAAAGAAAGAAAATAAAAGGAAGAAATAAAGGCAGAAAAAAAAGAGAGAAAGAACGAAAGAGAGAATTAGAGACAGGAAGAAAGAAAGACAGAAGGATAGAAAAAGAAAGGAAGAAAAAAAAGAAATAAAGAAAGAGGGAATTTTATTATTTTACTACATAACAAATGCTTACACTCGTCAATATATAACAAATAAATATAGTCTATATGTATGCTATAAAGATTACACAACAGAAATACATACTAGAACATTTTACATCATAATAGATTAAATGACCGAAAGGTGAAATACAGCTTAACACCAGCATGGAGCAGATAATACTTCAACAGGGAGCATAATAAAATATACAGGGCTGCTGAAAAAAATTGCAAAAAATGACCGCTGCACGAATCTGTTATCAAAACGCGTTTGCCGGGTCCGCTAGTTATTGATTAAATAACAGTTAAAGTTGTTGTGGATTCCTTCTTTGCTTGTAGTTCTACTAGTTAAAAATTTCCTTGTGAAATAAAGAAATTTTTACTATTATATGCCTCACATAGCCTTGCCTTACATAGGTTTAATAACTTCCCACGGTGATTTGTACTTATCGTATAAGGGAAAGTTGCCATTTTATTGGAATTTCATTTCACTTGATAAAATTTATTGATTTTAATACATCCTTTTATAAACTGAAACCATTTTCAGAGAATTTTTCGGAAATTGTAAATGGTAAATTGCTACGTTTTATTATTAAACTTAAAATCAGCAAATTTTTTGAATGAATGCAATAAATGATTGAAAAGTTATTTATAATTTTGTAAGGTCCCTTACTATAAAGTTGAAAGTCTATAATAAAACGTGTGATCTACGCCGTCAATATTGTCTTATGGGAATAAACAGTATAGAAGCCCACATATGAGGTGCACTGCTATGCTTTGCTGCTACCCGCATATTAAGTCCTGCTATAACGTTATGTTTAAACTTCTGTGACTATACTGATTTGTATGAATGATTACTGCGTCATAAAGTAGTATGTGTAGGCCTCTATACGTCCCATATATGGAACTAAAATCTAAGCTTCGCTCCCCGTCTATTAACGCGAGATTTTTAAGCTTATAAAATCAGTTCCCGATCAGATCCCGATTTCAAAAGCTCGAGTAAGCAGCCATAGTAATCCACATCCACCACCGGCTGAGCCAGCCACAGTCCAGCACCAACCGATCGTAGTTAAACGCTTTGGTAAGCGATTTTTTATAGTTGACCTTATTTCTTTTATTGCATCGGCTTGAATAGCTTTACTTCTCTCTCCTACCTTGTCATGTAAGCTGTCCATACTTAACTACTGTGTATACTTCTGGCTTATGATTCAGTCAGTTGTAGGTCCTGGACAATGTGACGTCTGTGATTCACGCTGTTACGCGTGTCAGTAATCATTTCCTTTTCTCTATATCTTAGTAAAGTGTATACTTCGGGCTTGTGAATCACAGTTAGTTGTAGGCACTATGTGACGTCTGTGATTCACGGCGTTACGTGTCTTGCTATCACCTATACCCTACGGAGAGTGTATGTGTCTGGCTTCTGATTCACAGTCAGTCATAGTCAATCAGTCAAAGGTCGAGTAACATTTGTGAGTCACGGAGTTTCACGTCTGTAGTACGTCCTTAAGTTACATAGCTTGTCTGTGTGCTTGAAAATTACCCTCACCCTCCCGCTGTATTATTAGTAGCCTGCACACGCTTTTCATATCTTGTGTTTGTTATTGGTTTGTTGTTTTATCACCCCATTTTTCATATAGCTTTACATGAACCATTTCTGTTTTAATGTGCACCGCTATTGATGATTATTATGCATTTGTACTATTTGATATAAAACGGCTTGATTATATTGTTTTTCATAATGAATGCTATTATTACGGTATTCATTTTAATTAGCATTTTTTCTTTTAATTTTTATTGACATTTATCTGTTTGTAATGTTCGTAATGTTTATGAAGAACAATACACGGTTTTATTGAAACGTTAATACCGTTTCGATAATTAACATTAACTTTATTAGAGTTGCCAATAAGAGCACGAATCTTGGACATCTCACAAGACCCTCAGCTACTTGTGCCCTCAGTAAGCTAGTGAGGACCGGATAGACAACAACATCAGTTCCAGCGTGCGGTCTTACGTTAAACGCCCTGGCGCCCGTGTTAATTCTGTTTGCGCCATCTGTGACAAGTCGCTAAGGCTCCCCAGTAGCAACATCGCTAGTGGGTATCTGTCATGTTATAATTTTTTTGAATTGCTAAAATTCACGTATGAAACCTTTTCACTTACTGCAATACATAGTAATAGATTCCTCAGTCCTCTAAATCAATTAGTTTAATTAAATGTTTATTAAATTAAATATTTTAATCATCAAGGGCATATTAATAAATTTACCCACACCTAATTTTAAGTTTAATTTGTATTTCATTATACAGGTCTAATTTCTTGTTTAATTCAAATCCTTTTTATGTGCTCTAATATTCATTCCAAGCTGTCACAAGTGCGGTACATTTTCAAATTGCGGTACATTTCCCATTTGTTCATGGTCCTTTGAACCAGAAGAATCTGGACAAAATAATTACGCAAATGAATTTAAGAATCTATACCTAAATAATATACGCAAAATTCAATATAGTAAAACTATAATTACAATATTTAATATATATTTTAATTGAAACCTTATAAGCGCGCTACTCGTGACACAATGGAAAAAGTGATGCGATGTTATTTTGCATGTTAAAAAAAAATTATAGTTTGCCGACAAGACTAAATATATGAAGTGTAATGAATTTGACAGATGAATTGGTGTAAATTTTTTATTAGGACAAAAATTTGAAAAAAAACAACAGTAAGGTGATATTGTGTAAAAGTGATTTTTTTTAAATTTTCAATTTCAATGAAATGATGGAAATTAGAAAAAAATATGATAATGTGATTTATTTGGAGACAAAATATAAGAGTAATGATAAATCGTGAAGTTTTATACTTTCCGAGAAAAATCTGAAAAATTGTGAATTTTCAAGGCCCATCTATTGTGTGTTTTCCTCGATTTGATGAAAACGTACAAGTAAGTATACTTGATCGTTACATAGGTGTTGAATGTGGTCATGGGATAGGTTAGGTTTCGTTGTTTCGAAATAATAATAAAAGGGAGAAAATGGGGAAAAACTGGAAAACGTGTCTTTTCCATGGCTTTGTTTGACAATTTTTTTTACTATATGGATAGTTGTCGAATGGACGTGCGGCACATTATTGGGAAGAATATTTTATAGCGTTTCCTAGTGCGAAACAAAAGGTGAACGACTTTCAGTTTTTGAGTTTTGAATTTTTTACTACTTTTAGAAATTTTCATTTCACGACAAAAAAAATATTAATCTTAGTATGATTTTTATGGGCATTTTTTTTACATTTCTATTCATAGCTCTTGAACAGGTGGAGATAGCATGGTGACACATAAGATATGTTATGGAAGACACATTACCCTTTCATTTGTATATGAATTCAGTTTTGTACATATTTGTTCCAAAAAGTATAAAATACAGGCAAATTTTGTAAACATACTGTGGTACAGTATTAGATTACACAAAGCTTATGCCATACACATTGTCTGGGCTTAAAACTGTAAAGGGTTAAATTAGATGGTTCACGCCTATTAGAAAAAAATGCATTTTTCTATTATCTGTATAATTTGAACAGGGAAATCATCATTCTACGCATTATTGTAAAGAGTAAAAAGTATCCTCTTTTTTAATTTTACATTGTAATCGATGGTGAGAAAAAAACTTTAATTTAGGATCATCATGAATGGAATGCACATGCAAAAATAGCCTAAAAATGGCTGACTTTATATCGACTGTAGACGAAAAACTCGATTGAATTATAGTAATTTATTGATAGTAATCAATCTATTGAACCTATTACGTTGAGCCGTGCCTGTAGTAAAACTATGTAAATTGATTGAAAATTCGATGTATAATGAGTATATTTTGATGGTGTTTAATAAACTTGCGCAAAATTGACAATATTTCCGTCCAAAATGAGTAATTTTAGATACATTTTATGAGAAAAATAATAATTCTCAGTAGTAATGACGTTACTTTTATAAAGTTTGAACTTTTAAAACAGCATTTTTAGCATTCTATGGTTTCTTAGTTTTAAGAGTTATTGTCATTATCATTATTTAAAATTAGTATAGTAGACTCGCGTTATAAAAATTCAAGTACAGTGTTTAATTGTGATGGACAACAATAGCATTTAGACATTGAATAACCACCTTCATAATACGCGAAATATCCATACAAATCTGAAACACGCCATGCCCATTATGCAGTCCACTGGTTTTACAGAATGTAATCTGCAACTTCAGAACCTGTTATCTTCAGGTAAATATTTTTTGCAATAAAATAGGTCGCTACATTTCTAACTTAGTGTTAGTACTGATGAGAATATGGAATTTGTACTAATAGTTAAAGTTAGTGTAAATGTATATGAAACATAGGCATATTAGAATTTCTTCAATTTTAATTTTAATGACATTACGTGCAGTACATATTTTTTTAATTATATATATATTTCTTCATAAATTAGATTTTGATTTCCAATTTAATATTTTTACGGAACAGTGTATCTGCTTCCCATATGCATATTTCTATTCATCCGTTCATATAGGAATATGTATTGTCATATGCATGCATAGGTTTAAAAATATACGCCACCCGAAGAGTTTCACTAAAAAGATCTGCTTGTGAAATTACGTTCAGTCCGTCGAATGGCGAATAAATAAAAAATACAAGGAACAGATGATTTCTGATTATGACAGTTTGAATAAAACTTTTGCATAAATTATTATATTTTATTCGCGATATTCATTATAGAATTAGCAAATCATCTCTAACATGAGGTATATGCATTTTAAACATTATGTTAATTTATTCTTCGCTATTTCTAGTGCACCATTCTAGGAACTTATGTTAATAATTTCTCGCATACTCATTCTGTATTTAGAATTGCAATCGGAAGCACTTCGTTTGTATGATTTATGGAACATACGTCGAACCAGACAAATAATATATAACGCCAAAAAAATAAAAGTATTTATTTCTATTAGTTCCACTGTAGATGTTCGTGTATTTTAATACTATTAAGTCACGACTAATTAACACCTCCACTTCGTAGGCACAGAGTGAAAGTAGAAGGGTACGTAGCGACCTTAGCGTGCCTCCTGAGGACTCAGGCATGCAGTACAAGGCGCATCTTTGTGGGAAGCATTAATGAAAAAAAGTGGATTTAAAGGGATCCCGATAGGTACAATGGGATGAAAACAGACGGGATCTGCGCCGGACACTTTTCGGCGATAGTTTTGGCAATAATTTTGATCGCGGAGCATCGGTTTTTAAGAAATATTTCAGAATCAAAAATAAAACTAAAAGAACATATCGCGTTATGTGAAATTGCTGTAGCACAAATGTGAGTATTATTTATTGAGTTTTATTTACTAGTTTGAAACTCATACAAATTAATTTCGGAATTGATTCTAAGTAATTAAATTTTATTATGAGAATTAATTTGTTACTAATTTTATTCAATATGCACCAATTTTTTTAATGTTTATTAAAGAAGTATATAAATGTTGCTTGGAATTATGAGACAGAATTAAACTTTATTGCATATGGGTTAATCTATTCATGACTATAATAAACATAAATCATTGAAGTCGCTATTAACTATTTACTTGTATCGATCCATTTTTGATAGCCGAGTGGGTAATTGAAAGTAGTGGATTTATCTGTTAAGAAAAATCTCGCCCTGTTATCATGTTGCGAATTTAACCGTGACAATAATGCATTACTAGATTAAAATTTCCTCAGGTCTGAAGCCATTTTTGGGAATTTCAAATATCAGGTGTTACGTAGTGATTGATTTCACGGCCATATATTGTCATGTTCTGTTTTGGGGGAAGAGGAATCTTGGTATGGGTTAGCGTAGAGTTCCTACACTCACGCTGTAGGTACTTAGACCATTTATTGCTTTTAGACAAACGCACTGTGTATTAGTACTTGCTTTGCTTTATCTAAAGTTATTATTTTAATTATTGACTCAAAATATTTGTAGTTCTAATCCCCTAGCCTTCCGTTGGACTTTTTTAAGTTAAAACACTAGACTTTACTATTGCTAGCATTGAGTGTCCCCTTCTGATTTAATCTTAGCTCGTTAATTTAAAGAATTAGTAGTAACGCTCAAACCTTAACAAAAGTAGTTCATCTCTACCGTTCAGGCTAGTAAATTAAAAGAATCAATTAAACTTAAATTAAAAAAAAGTATTAGTACGTTTTAAAGAAATGCATACATGCAATTATATAAAATATTCGTTCATACACATAACTGACGCTATGTAAAATAATCAACTAAAATGTTAGTTATTTTCAAATATTGTATAACAATAATACTCGCTAAATTGATTTTATAAATTATCAATTTATTTCTCATATAATTATTAATAGAATTTACGTAAAGCTTCTGTTTTAGTTTCTTCATAAACTTATTTTATAATTATGCACAGTTAAATAATCCTTTTCCGCTTGGTATTAATTTATTCTAATAACTAAACTCATTACTCTTGATTTAATTTAATCTAGATGACAGGCTAAGTTCGACACTTTAATTAAATCAATATTTTATTTAGAATCACTTATTACTTTAAACCAAATTAATTCATGGATTTTATGTTCAAAAATCAGACCAACATAGCAACTTCCTAGTTAATATCAGAA
>WYDF02165241.1:0-22280 GCA_009867245.2 Adranes taylori
AGAGATTAATAGACTTCGAAACCATTTGACTGATCATCATGAAAGTTGGCACATATATGTATTTTTTCAGAGAGAAGGTTTTTATGCTGTGCACTTTGTTTTAACTCGCGACTAGATGACGCTGCAGCAAATCAACTTTTATACCGTCCGACCGATCGCCATGAAAATTGATATACATAGGTAATTGAGTACGAAGATTATTTTTATGCTATCCACATTGTTGTAACTCGCTTCAGCGCCGCGGAAATTGGGCCATGTCGTTAGCGGCAATTAGGCCATATCACTAGCGAAAATTAGGCCATGTCACTAGCGGGAATTAAGACATGTCGTTGGCTGCGGCAAAGCCGCGGTATTTAGGCCGGGTCACTGGCCGCGGCAAAGTTGCGGTCGCTAAGTTGCGGCCGTCGTAGGCAAATATAGGGACCAGATGGGAGACTAAAACAACGTATGTCGGGTCCGCTAGTTTAATATAAATGCAAATTTCTTACTGTGATTTTTATATTTGTATTTTAAATTTGAATTGGTTAGACGTTGTTATTATTTTCTTGATTTCTATATTAGAGATTTTCATTCAAAAAATGAGGTAATATTTATATTATTGCAAAGCGTTCATATAGGCGTGTTCATATAGGCGCGTTCATAGAGACTTATTCACGTCGGTTCGGCCCAAACCAGCTGTAGACCCAAACCAACTGTAGAAACAACGCAAACAAGACCGGTGATAATGAACGTCGGATCCGAAGAATTGCTAAACATAACGATCGACGAAGTACAAGCTTCGTTATACGAAATGAGAAACAAGAAAGCTCCAGGTGACGATGACATTCCGATCGAAGCCATCAAAGAAGGTGGACTCGTACTGCTCGAAATGGTAACTGTTCTGTTCAACAAGTGTCTCAAAAAAGGGAAAATACCGCAAGAGAAAATACGAAAACACCGCAAAATGGAAGAACGCAGTTATCACCCTGCTGCACAGGAAGGGAGACATTACGAAACTAGAAAATTACAGGCCCATCAGTTTGCTCTCGCACTTGTAAAAGCTGTTTATGAAGATGATAGCGAAAAGGTTTACGAAGGAGCTAGACTTTTATCAATCGATAGAACATTGCACTGTGCTTCATAGACTTCGAGAAAGCTTTTGATTCGGTCGAGTTATGGTCAATTATAGACTTCTTAGACGAATGTCGGATCGATTCGAGATATACGCGTATGATCAAATATATCTACAAGTATGCAACGTCATGTGTGAAATTTCACAGAACCACCGATAAATTTCGAATTGGAAGAGGAGTCCGTCAAGGCGATACCATTTCACCGAAACTGTTCACCTCATCTCTGGAAACTGTCTTCAAAAAATTGATTGGAGTGAAATGGGAATCAACGCAAATGTCAGGACATTGTCCTGATATCAACATTATCCTGGCACAATTCACTGGGACAACATATTAATGTTTCCCCAGTGAGTTGTGCCGCTTTCTATAACTAAAAGATTCCATCAGGCATTTCGACAATGGAATAGGATTTCAAAGAAAAATAGTCAGCTTTAGTGGATGATCCAGAAAGATGCGTTGAGCATTACTCCACCGCTGTCTATAAAAAGGAAAGTTTGCTGACTGTTATGTTCGTACCATTGTATCCCCATGTCCAACTTTAAAGAATAATTTTTGTGTTCAGCGATTAGAATTGATAGAGGATGGATAATTTCATCTCTGTAAAATTTGTACTGGTCAACAGTGTTATCAGATAAACTGTCCGGAGCAAAATATTCATGTCTCTTAGGTGGAGGTTTCTTTTAATTATTAATATATTGTTTAATAAACGGATGTAATTTGCATAATAAATACATTAGCAAATCTAAAAATTTATCGCAGAAAAATATTTTATAAATATTTGAATATTTGGTCTATTTTTAATTATATCGCAATATACTTACGTGACATAGTAGGATGTTTTGAAAATATGTTATATAATTTCTTATCAACCGCTGAATTGTCGTACTTGAAAAGTATTATATTTGCACATATGCGTATGTAAATATCAATTTCAATATGAAGTTTCAATGAATCTCTCTATAGTTTATCATGCGACAAATGATGAGATCTCTCTTACTTTTAATTCATCCGATTATAAAATGTGTGTAATGGATAGCTGCGAATAAAATTATAGTATATAATGTACGTATACAGCCTGAAATTAAAAAAAAATGTGCACTTCACTATCTTCATTAAATTTAAACTATCCAATTGTAATTGTTTTTAAAATTTGTTGTATATCATTTATGCTGTTTTAAATTTAGATTATTATTTTCAAAATTAACTTAAATTTTAAATTTATTATTCAATTTTTAGTACGTTTTGACAACGACTAACAACGCACCATTGACAAGTTATTTTTGATAATTATCAAACCGTCACTTGGAATTAATTTCCTAAGGCTTTGGATAAAATTGGATGATTATTCTATGCGATAAGTGAAATAAACAAAAATTGGACTGGCAGAATATTGTTGGAAAAGAAAAATATGGTAACTAATAATGCAATAACTTCTGGCAATGCTGAACTAGATATAAAAATATCGGAGTGGTTAAAATGGGACAAAAATACTAAAACATTGGAAGAAATTAAAGGTAATAGACGTATTGCATTTTAATATCTCTATCTAAAAATTACGTATAAACTAATTGGTTCGTTAGGGGAGGGCCTCAATGTTGAAAATACCAAAGGGAATTATTCTAGCGTTGTAAATAACAAAATTATTATGTAAAGAACTTTATGTTGTATGACAACAACAACATAACATTTCTATTATTTTATATCAAACTAAAACAAATATATATATATATATATATATATATATATCAAAAACTTCATGATTGTCACATTTATATTTCAACACTCAATCATGTAATCTATAGTATCCTTTAATTTTGTGTTTTGACACTGATAATGACTTCGTTAATAAATCACCAACCATTCCTTCAGTTCTACAGTATGCCCACGATACAAATTTCTTCTCTATGTAATCTTTAACAAAATTGTATCGTGTATCTATGTGGTTGGTTCGATTTGAGGGTGATTCCTTCTCAATGAGCTTCAAACAACTTTGATTATCTTCGAAGATCAATATTGGTGATTGAACTGGTATATGCATGTCATTTAATAAACGTTTCAACCAAAATGCTGCTTGATATGCTTCTGACAATGCTATAAATTCTGCTTCTCTTGATGACAGTGCCACACAACTTTGTTTACGTCATGCCCAACTTACTACATTACCATTAACAATGAATATGTAACCAGTGTTTGACTTTCTGTCTTTTCGATCATTTGCCCAACTTGCATCTGCATAATCATAAACCTATTCATTATTACATTTATTTTCACCAAGTACCAATTTTAAATTCGATGTACCCTTTAGGTATTTAACCACACGCTTTAATTCATTCCAATCTTCTTGATACAGTGAACTGACCTTTTGTGCCAAGATTGATATACTTACTGATATATCAGGACATGTGTTCACTGAAATGTATAATAAGCTACCAATTAAACTTTGATATTGTATGTTATTCAACATTAATCTATTATCATCACATTTCATCACTAATCCATTTCCTCTTCCATAATTTACACTCATTGGAATACTTGAATCTTGTGCATAAATTGATCGACACAGTTGATAATAACAGTCACTTGATTTGCTTACTTCACTTCCAAGATAATGTTTTATAGCACCTAAATAATTCAAATCAAATTTTTATGAAATTATTTATTTGACTTTATCAATTATATCTGATGACTTTCTCATCACTATCATATCGTCTACATAGCTCAGTAGATAACACCAATGTTTATTGAATTTTCTTGTATATAAACATGGATCCGCTTAACTTTGTTGAAAATTAGCCTCAATCAGCAGAGAATGTATGGCATCATTCCATGATCTTGCTGCTTGCTTGAGCCCGTAAATGCTTTTCTTTAATAAAAAAATCATATCGCCATTTTCTTAAAATCATGGTGGATGTTTCGTCAAAATCGTTTCTTTAAGTTGACAATTTAAAAATTATGCTTTCGTGTCAATATGATGTACCAAATATATTTGTCTTTTGATGCTAATGTTAATAATATTCTGAAACTTGTTTGTCGTGCAACTGGAGCAAATATCTGGTCATAATCTATTCCAAATTTTTGTGAATAACCTTATGCAACTAAACGTGCCTTATAACTTTGGACGTTTCCTATTGTATCTGTTTTTACTTTAAATACCCACTTGCAACCAATTGCATTTTGATCATTTGGTAATGTGCACAATTTCCATTTACGATTTTTCTTTATGAATTTATTTCTTCTTCCATTGCATATAACCACTTTGACTTTTCTTTACTTGACATTGCTTCATGTAGTGTTTTTGGTTCAATAATCTTCTTTTCTTGGACAATATTAATTTCGTCAATTAATCGAGCACTTGGCTTTCCTTTGTTTGATCTATGTGAAACTCTTTGTTTTGATCTATTTTCTCTTCAATTTTATCTTCTTCACTTAATGTATTTTCATAAGGTGACCATATGTAAGCGTTTATCGCGTACTGCAAGCGTTTGAAACCCACTGTATGCGGATTGACATTGACATTGTAAAGAAATTATAAAATTTCCGTCGCATAGTCTTGTTTAAACATACTACAAACGTGTTCAAACTTAAAAAAAGTAACTCAATAAATTAGGGATATGAATATCGTTGCATTATGAAGCAACCACATTAATTAATTATTGTAGTTGCTTTTATGAGAGACTACAAAGATAGAAAAAATTACGATGGACATTTTGGGTCATTAAAATGGATGTTAACACCATAAAAAACGGATTTCTCTACAAAAAGTTTGGTAGTCTTCATTAATTGGAATAAAATTGTAGAAACAGATCGCGACAATCAGATGTAATGTAAGAAATAATTCAAATTAACATAAAAACACCTTGTAAATGAAAGTTCGCATGCATGTAACATATATAGAGTTTTCAATCAAACAATATTTGTCCGATGATAGGTTAAGAACGAAGTTAATGTATATTCACTTATACAAATATAATGATGTACTGTAAAAAGAGAGTGTTGATAAAGCTTAAATACCTAATGGCAGAAATGGCCATCGACCCAAAATGTCCACCGGATTTTTTCTATCTTTGTAGTCTCTTATATATGATTCGCATTTTTCGATGATTACCTGCTTAAATAATTAAGTGACGCAACAGTTACGGCAAACATATTTATATGTTTTAACATGTGATCACCACTCGTCGATCACTCGCATCGTCAGCATCATTTATTATTTGCATTCTATAAAAAACGGACGTGTTTTTATTTATACTACATTTGTTCTCATTTGTTTTAATTTTTCTCATAAAAAATTACTTTATAGAGTATATAAAAAATGGAGAATACGCCCATTTGTCAAAAATCTTTTTGGATCGCATCAAGTTTGGTACGGCTGGTCTTCGTGGACGTATGGCGGCTGGATACACCTGTATGAATGACTTGGTGATTGTACAAACAGCTCAAGGTCTAATCAAACATTTGGAGCAGAATTTTATGCAAAAACTCATTGATAATGGAATTGTCCTAGGTTATGATGGTAGACATAATAGTAAAAGGTGTAGTTATTTTCAAATTATTAACATATAAATATAAGATGACATAAAAACGTTGACAAATATGCGTTCTTATTAAGCAAAGGAAATTTAACAAAACAACATGAATAATAATAATAAGACCATTTAGAAATAATAATACTCAGCCGTTTCAAAGTGACCACCTCGAGTTTTGGTACAGAGCCAACGACACGTCTTGAGATTTTTGGCGATGGATCGTAGGTATTGCGGTGACAATTTCTCTCAATCTCAGGCTTTAAGACTCCAAACTTACGTGGCATTTACCACAGCCTACAAACAGACTAGCCTCTAAAAGCGACCATACGCAATGGTTCATCGTATTGAGATCCGGCGAATAAGGCGGCTATTGTATAGAAAAAATTTGCCTTACACCGCTCTTGTATGGGCTTAGGTGTCCACGAGTCTTATTGGAACGTCCATTTTTCATCTCCGAAGTGATGCTGCGCCTACAGAATTACTAAGGTCTCGAAGATATCGCGTCGGTAGTACACGACTTGGTCGCTTTTGAGTTGTTATGCGCTTACTACACGGTGAACACTTTCTCGTCGGTGAAAAAGATATGCTCATACTCTCATCTACGGTATACGCTGAAGTTGTTGCCATCGTTGGAACCGCACGTGCTTTTTGTTCCCATCTGTGAGGAACTTTTTGGAGCTTGTAGGGTTTTAAGTCGACCTCTTTTTAACCATTGTCGTACCGATTCTCTCTTACTAGCGATTTTGTCTCATAGCGACTCTCGAATTTCACTGGACTCACTTTTTCATGATCTTCCGTTTCATCGAAGTGTTGAAAATGCATTTACTCCTCCTTAGCGCCGAGCTCTATCTCCATAGCGCCAGCGCCTAACGTTTTATACAATTTTTTCACGATCTGTCGAGACACATTGAGTAGACAAGCAATTTCATATTGACGTTCTATATGGCACAGGAAAAACTTTTTTAGTACAAAAAAGTACAGAGGATGTGGTAAAACAAAAAATATTGGTGGAAGTTACAATACCTCTAAAATTTGTCAACGTTATTTTTTTGTCACCCCACACAAAAATTACATAAACTTATGAGAATTTAATACTGTTAAGGTTTGCTGAGCTTACAGCTTCTGTTTTCCTTCACAAGAATTATAAAGTGCGAATGTTTAGTCGTGTAGTACCAACACCTTTTGTACCATTTACCGTTACAAAATTTAAATGCGCAGCGGGTATTATGGTCACTGCTTCACATAATCCAAAAGAGGACAACGGTTATAAGGTAAATTAATTTTTGTTATTGAAAAACCTTGCTTACTCATCTACCCTTGCATTTTTACATGTTACGTTTTTGAGATTAGATGTTATTCTTTTGCAGTTATATGGCAACAATGGCTGTCAAATCATTTCACCTACAGATAAAACTATCCAGAAACATATACTGAACAATCTTGAACCGTTATCTAGTTCTTGGTCTACCGAAATTCTTGATGGAAATAAAAATCTTTTGGATCCTATTGAGGAAGTAATCAATGATTATGTGAATGTCCTATGTGAACGCATTCAAATTGCACACAAGGAAAATAATAAACATTCTGATGTAAAATTCACATACACTGCAATGCACGGAGTTGGTTATGAATATATAGTGAGAGCCATGGATTCAGTTGGATTGAAAGTTGTACCAGTTGTGGAACAAATGGATCCGGATCCAGAATTTCCTACAGTTAAGTAAGTCAAGATAGTCTTTACTTTGTTTCAAATATTTCTTTATCACTTATATGCCAAAAGTGATGCGAAAACGTAAAGATGTCACACTGCCATATTTTATACATACTTTAAATTCATTCAAAAGCCGCTCTACTCTACTTTAAAGTGCACTATGCTACTTTTAATTAGTTTCATACCCACTTCTCACATCACAAATTTATTTTTATTTTATTCCATTCTATCACACGACATCCGTAGTATTCTACTTTAAATCCACAGCAATTCGACTCTATTCACACATATCCGTACATTCTAGGTGTATTTAACTGGCCGACCATGAATTGGAGGATAGGTATCTGGCGAATTTTTATCCTACCCTTAAATTGGACGCCGGAGTAAGGATTAATGTAGGCAGCGTGATTTCGCAATAACATGTACATAATGACCATCTTATGCGCACCTATTCGCTGATGACTAATGGCATCACAAATTTTGTAAAAATAGAAAATATTTTAATTAATATTTATAAAAATACTAGCGAAACCCAGGCACGCTTCGCTATGCGTCATTCAGACCAGCGGATCCGATGTTTCCTTATTCCCGTTTTAGAGTAGTTAGTTTATTATCATTCAAAACATAACATATATATATATATATATATATAAATATTATTTACCGTTTATTTTCATGTCGAAAGACACTATTGACACTATGTTCCAGTGATTCGAGTTTCGAGCGTAGGCTCATTTTGTTTGTTCTATGCTTATTTATAGTCGGCCTGTTTCTGCCTATTTTGGCTTATTACTGACTATGTGGTTTACCGTCGAGCCTCCTCTGCCATCGACGCTCATAGGTAGGGTATTAGATAATTTCGTCTTTACCAACCGTTATTGATTAACTCGTAAAGAGATCTTTATAGTGTGTGCCAACCCGCACACATTGGACCGAAGTTTTACATTTACCCCTATAAATGTAAATGATAATTTATAGTTACCTTCCTCCTATAATTACCGACCTCGTTTCGTGTGTTTGCCTAGATTCAATCAACAACGCAAACCATTGTCTACGTTGGGGATCGAACCCGGGACTCTGCGGTGGAAGTCATGCATCTGATCCACATCGTTACGGTGCCGGTAGGCTCATTTTCGAACTGAATGTAATTTCTTTGTGACGTATATTTGACAGTTGTGATTTGCCGTTGCCATTCTGCTGCGCGTGTTAAGTATTTGTTGTCAGATGTATCTGATATTGTGTGTTGCTTTTTGTTTCGTATTGTTTTTCGTATAGTAGTTTTAGTGCAGTTAAAAGGCTTTTGAATTTGCAATTTATTTGTTCGTTTATTAAGCTTGTTTTTATATATTTCAATATGTTCCACTATATCTAAGTTTTTGTGCCCTGTTTTTATTATAGTATTGGTTTCTTCCATTGGTTTGTTTTGATGATTGTTGTTCAGGAGGTGGGTGGTATAATGCGAGTGATATATATCCGGTCTTCTTGTTGCGTATTGGTGTTTTCTGAATCTTTTCTTAAAATTTCTGTCCGTTTTTCCAATGTAGAATTCCTTGCAAGTGTTGCATGTTAACTTGTATATACCGCTTTTATTGTATTTGTCTTTGCTAGTAATATTTCTGTGGAATTGGTTGCTAAGATTGTTTTGTGTTTTATATGCTATTGTCATTTCGTACGATTTGAAGAGTTTTGCTAGTTTATAATTACATAAAAATAAATAATTTCCAAAACTTTATTTAAAAATAACGATAATACATCGAGAAATGTTTTTAGGTTTCCAAATCCAGAAGAAGGCAAAAGCTGTTTGGATTTGTCAATAAAAACTGCAAATGCAATTGGTAGTCCAATAATTTTAGCAAATGATCCTGATGCAGATAGATTAGCTATTGCTGAAAAAAATCCAGAGTAATTGAATTTTTTTATACTTTTTTTATGTCAGTAACCGTATATTATTTAGCTCTGTTTATAATCTTTATTTTCTTCTCAAGAACTGGAGAATGGAAAATATTCAATGGGAATGAAATTGGTGCATTATTAGGATGGTGGTTACTTTTTTGTCATCAAAAAAAATATCCAAATAAATCTTTAAACGATGTCTATATGTTATCGAGTACAGTTAGTTCAAAGATACTTCGTTCGATCGCAAGAATTGAAGGTTTCCAATTTATTGAGACTTTAACAGGATTTAAATGGATGGGTAAGTTCATTTAAATCTTTATTTGGAATATTTTGTATTTGATTGTGTTTCAGGTAATAAAACTTACGATCTATTAAAATCTGAACCAAACTCACGGATGATATTTGCATTTGAAGAAGCGATTGGTTTCATGTGCGGGTCAGATGTTCTCGATAAAGATGGTATTAGTGCAGCTGTACATGTGGCAACATTATCCGCTTATCTCTATCATCATGAGCTGACATTGACGCAGCAGCTAAGTGAGATCTATAAGGAATATGGAATGCATGTGACCAATAATTCGTATTTCATTTGTTATGCACCGGAAACAATAAAAAGGATATTTGAGAGATTAAGGAATTTTGATGGACCAAATACTGTGAGTTTTCAATAGTAATTTGGTTATGATTTATTTTAGTTGTTTATGTGTTTGTTTACCGGATTTCATAGCCCTGTTCATGCCAAATTATTCTCAGAGTAAAACTCATTATTAGGATGAATATTATCTAATAATATAATCATCTCCGTTCGGCCTGTTTATGTCCATTTTGGAAATTTCATGGTCTAATAGTACTAACATTTTTTTGCTTTCGGTTTTCTGATAGTTCAATGTGAAGCATTTAGAAATGATCTAAAAAGATGCTTCCCTGAATGCCTAGATTATCTAAGTAGCATTAATATTTGGTTCTTCTTTGGAATGCCGGCTCTTCGTTAAGCCCGGCTTCTTGTTTTACTTTTCCAGAAATTATATTTTATTTAATATCTATTTGATCTTTAATTTTAGCGTAAGTAACACACGTAAAGCAAATTAACAATAAGAATGTTAGAAGACTTTTATTTCCTTTTAAGGAAATAAAAGTCTAAAAGTTAAATACAGCGGTCATAGGAAGTTCTCGGCCCATCTCTCCTAACAATTCGGCTGATTTTTTTTTCATAATTTTCAGTATCCAAAAGGTATATTAAACAACAAATACGAAATAATCAGCGTACGAGATCTGACGACTGGTTACGACAATAGTCAACCGGATAATAAGGCAGTGTTGCCGGTCTCGAAAAGCTCGCAGATGATTACATTTGAATTTGCAAATGGTTATGTTATAACATTACGGACGAGTGGTACTGAGCCAAAAATTAAATACTATTCGGAAATGTGTGGTTCACCTAGTCAAACGTAAGTTTTGTTTATATATTTATAATCCCGTTTCTTTTGAACATTGCGTTTCTTTTAAACATTGATGAACATTGCAGTAAAGAAAACAATTAAACCTATTTTAGAAGCCAATCTGTCAAGTGTCACTATCATTATTTTAAGCTGTCGATTACTAACTAATCTAGGCCTTCACTTGGCTGTTCTTAGGATTGTGAATCCAGTTTACACCGAGTTTTTCACGTTCACACTATCTAAGATGGTGGAGCCAAACAATAAATCTATGACCGGCGCCAAGCCAAAATCTTCAAACTGCTCTGTTTATAGCTTCAACTTCAAGAACACTGATTATTCGATTAAGTGTAACCAGTGTTTGCTTTGGACACACCAATATTGCTGTGGGCTTTTACCAGATCTAAAAGAAGTCTAAAAGAGTCTGGATCTCTCTCAAATGCAAGGCTGACGCTGATGAAAATAGCGATGAAGAAGCTGATCATAGAATCCAGCACTTCGAGTCATTCATTGGCACATGAAGCTTTCACTATGCAACAATAATGGATAAAATTGTCATGTTAGAAAAAACTCAAAATAACTTATCAAGCATGCTCAATAACCAAATAAATGAAAACAGGAAACTCCGGGAAGAACTGACTTCCTTGAAACTTGCTCAAGACAGTAAATAACCCGCACTCCCTGATGATTTATTTTAAGAGATCCAAGAACGAATTGATAGATCTACCAATATCATGATTTTCAATGCCACTGAAAGTGATTCCACGTATGCGGGATACGGCATAAAACATGACAAAAACCTTGTAAATAGCCTGCTTTGCAAATTGATTCTATAAATATCATTCGTATTAGAAGACTTAGTAAAATACATCTCAATGCAAATCTTCCGATGAAAGTTAAACTACCGGCCGCTTCTGATGTTCACAACGGTCTTAAACAGAAAAACAAACTGCGGATTTCTGACCTAAAAATTGCTCTGACCAAACATGTCAAAAAGCTCAATATCAGTCAACCGTTGTAGAATTGAAAAGTAAAGGTGCAGACTCCCGGTATTGGTTCATAAAATACATAAATGGCAAATCGACTGTCATAAATAAGCCAACCAATGTTTAGGAAAACTAAATGGCTCCCTATTTTTATTGTCAAAATATAGGAGGTATGTATGAGAACGAAACTGCTTAATCTGGTATAAGAAATAAATTCTTGCATGTTTGATGTTATTATTCTCTCCGAAAGATGGCTCAGTGCCGACATTTACGATAGCGAAATTATTATTCCATCTTATGCAATATACATACTTCATAGAAATCCTTGCCCCACTGATAAAATGCTATGCCAATTACATTCAAAGGGTTAATTATATCATTAAGGAGAATCCCGTGTTCTTGGCAATTTATAAAGAGCGAAACTAATACTCTTAGTATGCCTAACTGTATGTTTTTAGAATCAGTATCTGTGTCTAATGAGAATGACATCACCAATTTATTTGCATCCTGCTTTTCTTCTACGTACAACTATACCACATGAGTTCCGACCAATTACAACTTTGAACATAATTATGATATCAACTTCCCTCACATAACGGAAACTGATGTGCTAACCAAAATAAATTCATTAACTGACAAATTGGCTAGCGGTTCTGATGGTATACCTGATGTGTTCCTCAAAAGATGCGCTTGCACACTTAGTAAACCTATCCGCCTATAGACTAGAGACTTATGAACTTATAAACCTATAGACTTATCTTTTAGATCTCGTATTTTTCCAACACTGTGGAAAAACAGTTTTGTTCTTCTTTTATCCAAATTAGAAAGGATAGGATTCAGCCCGAGCTTTGTGGAATGGTTTCGAAGTTTCTTGACAGGCCGATCCCAATGCGTTAAAATAGGCAACTATCTCTCCCGAATTTATACTGCTACATCAGGAATACTACAAGGTGATCATTGCTCCCCTTTGCTTTTAAATTTATTTATATATCACGTAAGTCATTGCTTTAAATTTTTCAAATTTTTGGCCTTTGTTGATGGCATAAAAATATTCTTATACATCAGTTCCGAATTTCACCAAATCAACTTACAATCTGATTTGGACAGATTTATGGAATGGTCCACATACAATAATATCACGCTAAACACAAATAAATGCATTCAAATTTACTTTTTAAAGAAACTAAATTCGGGGGTGTTCCATTATAAAATCAACAATTCCGAGCGCAATATTTATTTCGCTCTACCTGCTTTCATGTATATGTTCTATTATTTGTTTGGGATTTATTATGTTATGGTTAAACCGCAAATAAACATTAAATATGTAAGTGTGAAAATAGTAAGGGCTTAAGGCTACTGATTTAAAACCAAAACATTATGCTAAAGTCTTCAGCTTCTCCCACATCACAAGATCGCTCGCTTATAGATTGCACAAACTTATTGTTATTGTAGAAGTGAAGGTTTTATTATGCTACGGGGTAGCATAAATTGGAAAGATTACACGGCGCTTGTTGAGGTTAATTTGAGAATGAATACAGATTGGTACCACCTTCAAAATATCGTTGAAGAACATGTTAATTGAAAAATTACGAATCACAGCTCACGAAAAGTGGAACAGAATTCCGTAAGAAACCATTACAGATTTTGTGCGAAGCCGGGCCAGAAGAATGCAATATACAATTACAGTTACAGGAGGAAATTTATGTTTATATAGTATTTACTAATTTTCTTCATTTTACTGGAACAAGTGTTATGTTGTCGTTATTGTAGTTCTAATGAATTGAATGTTCTAACTATAATCATCTTCTTTTATTCAATTGTCCACAAATCTATTCGGATACTAGCATATGCCAGAAAAACGGTACTAATATATGTAGAACACTACTAAATAATACACTTAGCAAAAAACTGCAATAAAAAGTTTAATTGTTTTCAATATATACAATATATCCAACCATATTCACAATATATACAACCTTACAGCGAAAGGCATTTTAGAACAAAATAAAATTAATAAATCAAGTTTTTTTTTGAATACTGAAATTTTAATCCTTTTTTTCAGAAATAGAAAACAAATTGAAGACATTTCAAATGAAATGATTGCAGCTATAATTGAAGAATTTTATCAGCCAGAGAGAAATCAGTTAATATGTAAAACAGATTAATTAGTTTAGAATTGTTAAACAATTCTGGCTAGATAATCAGGAAAAAAAAATATAAATTGAAGAGAAATTTTTAATCTGTGTAAAATAATTTAAATATTGTTTTATAACGTGATCGGAAATAAAAATTAATTTAAATTATTGGACCCACTCGTAGCTTTCTTCTACTTGGTATGTACGTTTCGATCTATAAATTCATTGTAAAACAACGCTCTTCAAGAAAATCGACATTTTTTTCTATCTAGTGAGTGAAATTTTCGAATTGATTACCTTTCAAATCTATTATTGATTGTTGTACGCTTTGAATCTACTCATTCAACGTGTAGTATATATTACTTATGCCAATAAAGGTTCTATTATTATATCAGGTTTGTTTGCGGCTATTTGATGTGTAGGTTTTTACAGTGAGTGTAAATACGAAACGTATGTAACAGACAGAAGGATGGAACAAATTATTCAGCTACGTGAAAAATATATTCCATTAATTTAAAATAATTATAAAAAAAAATTATGTAAAATAATTTTATGTAAAGTAAATTTTTTTTTAAATTCTTACTATAATCGAATAATCACTCAAATTATGTAAAGCGATAGAATCGTATTGGTTTTAAATTTAATTGATTCTATTTTACTGGCTTCTTCTATTTAATAAATTTAATCGCTTTCTTCAATAATTTTCGTTGTAATAATACATTAATATGATATTTGTAATTATGTGTATTTATATTACATTTATAAGAATTGTTAAATGTTTGTGATAAATTTTATAGATTAATATACACTTTTATCAAACAAAAGATGTCTTTTTTTCCTTTCATTACACATCGCGTCAATTAATATATCAAAAACAAAACAAATTCAATCCCATTCTTTGAGATTTCTTCAAACATCTTACAATGCTTTAAAAAAATTCACTAGCTATCTTCCAATTAAGGATTTAAATGGAGCTAGGTTGAAAAAACCTAAAATTAAAGAAATTGGCGACAATACTACGCAATTCTCAAGGCCGTAGAACAAACTATCTCACAAAGTAATGAAAATTTGGAATGCGTCCAGAAACATTGTTCATTCAAGGATAAACAGGGAAAATCCCTAAAAAAAATGTTATAATTTTATTCTATTAAAATATATAATTTCTAAGTCAATACCATTGCGTTTGCGAATTGTTATAATTTAAAATATAAACAATATAATGATGGAATACTGTTGATTACTGCAAGGTGACACGCGTTCATTAACTGATACATGGTATAATAAATTGTAACATATTAATTCAAATACGTTTAATATTGTTTTGCTTTTATCTAGTGATCGATACTAAATATTCCGTTGAACTTTTATTATGATTAATTTTCTTTTACATGAGTTAAATGTACATTTTAAGCATTTCAAATTTCTTAAGTGATCTTAGTTGTTTAAACTTTTATCACCCTTTTTTTATTTTCCTTTTATGAATTTTGTATATATTGTTGATTAATTGTAAGAATAAAGAGAGTTAAGTTTAGCGTCATTATTAAGCACCACGCGTCTTATTTTATCTAATTTTTAATCTCCCTGAGTTCTGAAAATATATTATTAGATTAGGCAGTGCTCTAAATCAAGTCAATTAATTTCCATTTAATTAATTTTTTATTAAATAACTAAGAGCATATTGCTAAATTAAACCAGCTCTAATTAAAGTTAACATCATAAATTAATTATTCAAGTTCAAGTGTAATTTAATTCAATCAATTATTTAACATTCTTCCAAGCTGCCACAATTGCGGTAGAATTGTTAATATTTATCTCCCAATTGTACAGATCATGGTTTATTTTGTGTTATTGGTGAATTATTTTAATTTTAAAAGTTTAAAATTTAATATCATTGTTGTTTCTATTTATATTATATTGTAGTGTAAATTACTTATGCCAATAAAGGTTCTATTACAATATTAGGTTTGTTTGCGGCTATTTGATGTGTTGTAGGAAAATCGTAATTCCAAAAGATTTTAACGAAATCATTTCCAACTACGGTCTCAATATCCTTAACGACGTAGGGTAAACCGGATCTTTGTCTATACCGTAAGTATGACGTAGATATAAATATAGAACTTTTAGATAGATGAGCTCTTTCTTGCTCTTCTAAGGATTTGCTATGAAGGAGTGTGTGTTTCTTGCCAATGGTATTCTCCTAGTGGTATCTGTTCATTTTTTAATTCTCCTAGTGGCATACCGCATATGGGTTCAGGACCTGTGCCAGGTTGTCCACCGTTCTATTAGTCTAGATTCTATAAGTTCACCGATCTATTAGTCTAGAAGCATAGATACAGTGAAACAGGTAATTTTTAAAAGCTTTAATTTTTCAAAATAATCAAGATATTAATGTAATTCCCAGATAATAGTTTTACTTGCCATACATTCTTATTGGAAATACAAAGTAAACCCAATATTCATATAATTTGATGAAAAAAATACAAAAATTTCAAATGTATCACTATTTCTTCTACCTGTCGTACAGTGAGACATGGTTGATTCTAGTTTATCATCAAACCTTTTTCATTTTTAAGCAAGTAATAAGTTTCTTAAATTACTAATATTCTAACATTCCTGTAATTAGTTTGCTCAATGACATAAGATTCAAATCATATAAAAGGTGAAATACGTAGACTAAGCTACGAGTGAATTATTTTCTTGAACATAATATTAATGAGTATTGAAATGATCTAATTTTATATGAAACTAGCAAGTCCCGTTGCAGCTTCGCTTCCGATATTTGTAAATATCGACGACAGTTCTTTTATAATCTCTTTTTAATATAATAAATAATCGCATATCCTGGCCCTTGGAAGGACCAATATTTGATTAATACAAAAAGGAGCAGGTAATTTTGTTTTATGAAGCAAATTTCTGTAGCAAACAAAGGACATTCAGCAAACAAAGGACATTCAAAGAAAATATGTTCCAAAGTTCCCCTCGCTCCACAATCACAGTTAGAGGAATTTGACAAATTTAACCGATATTTATGTTCTGGATACAGGGCATCGTCTACCCTTTTGGATTGGATTTTCCCAGGAGCCTTCCCATTTTTGCCATACAGTGTCCTTAAATTTATTTTAAAAAAATGCATGGATGAACGAAAAGTTGTTTAGTGGGTTCCTCATGGCCAGATTTCGCCAGATAATCGGCCCTCTCGTTACCATAAATACCTTTATGGCCAGGAATCCAACAGAGTTTGATAAAATGCCGCGGCCTACGCTGTCTGAATTTCCGTAGCCTTTGGCCGCGCCTAGGGCGCGGACGACGCATTGCCGCGGTCATCTATATCAAGTTTCATGGCGATCAGTTGAATGGTGTAGAAGTTGATGTGCTCTATTGTCCGCAAGAATATTTTTGTCAAATTGCAACTTCCTAAGTTAATTGGTTTCTGAAATACGGTTATTTTAATTTTTGCTCAATACGACCCCTGCTTTTACCCCTTCAAGAGCTGAAAATTCGTCTTACGTCTATCTAATGGATTCTAACGAAGAATATTCTTGCCAAATTTCAACGTCCTAAGATTTGGTTTCTGAGATTTTAATTTTTGTTTTATAGATCTTCGATCCCAGTTTTTAGCCCTTCAAAAAGTTAAAATCAAAATTTTATCTTAAACGCATATCGTATTCGGCACTCTTAAGATTTAAAACATTGTAAAATAATAGATTGTAACTAAAACCATCTCTGGAGAAAGAAAATCTACGACTTAGTCGATAGAATAAAACTTCTTGCATGAGAAAATTAAATGAGAAGTAACTGTATGTAGTTAATTTAATTTGTTTACTCGAACCAAACCAGAAATATTTAACTAGATCCAATACAAATATTTTTCACAAGATACTAATTTTAGTATCAAATAAATTCCATGTGTATGTTCAATAACAATTGATACAAATTAGAAAATCAAATATAATAAAATGATTTAGTTGTGATAATGATTTGACGTAGAATTTATTTTTCTCTTCAGAAAACATTTTTAGTTAGCTGTTAGGCATCTTCGCATTCAGAATTTAGTGCTTACATATTTGATCAAGATTATCAAAATATAATATATTATCACTTCAATTAGTGAATTAAATTATTAAATATTAATGATATTTATTACGCGATATTAATGTTTTTTAGAAATTCTGAAGAAAAAAACGCAATAGATATTTTAAAATTGTTAGAATTTTCTTAATTCTAGCCAATTTTACTCCTAAATCACTATAACTTAAAAATAAATGGCTGAATGTGAAACATTACATGTAGATAATGAAACGTCGCAGAAAATTGTAATAACTAAATTCAAATTACCAAAGCCATCTGAAATAATTAAACCGCCGTCGGTTACGTTAAAAACGCATCAAAAAAAACGAGTTCTTTGTTCTGTTGATTTACTTATAGCTTTGTTTCTTGTATCACCGCCGACTGTTGCCTTCTGGTGGAGTATTTGGGTATATGCTGATCTGCGACCGGATATCTTTCCGACTTACGGAACGCTGGCTGTGACGACAGTTTTTCTTATTGTAATTTCAATCATACGGCATTTGTTACATAATGCTTTTGTATATAGGTAAGTGAATCGTTTTACAGGTTTTTAAACGACAAAATTTTAATAATTGAACAATCTTCTAGATGTTGATGAGATTGTGGATATTATGGTAATAGTACTTATTACACTAAGAAAATAGCTTGCCTGTTTAACCTTTTACGCCTGTATAACCCTTTTTAGGTTCTTTCAACAAAACGACTCTGATTGCTGCGTCACCGTTTTTTCGCTCCGTTCTTTGTTGTTTGGTTTCTAGCACTCAATTTTCCAATATGTGTATCCAGCCAGTTTCGTGTAAGTAGATCTTTCCTCATCAGTTTATTTTTTCGATACGAATAACCATGTGTTAATGACGAGCTAACTGCCTCCATACTATTAACTTTATTGGAAGTCATACCAGAGGACATTGTTTTGGTTGCGGTCGAGCTGATCTAATTGTACCTGAACAGTTGTACTAATGATTCTTGACAATTTTGTACAGTCCCCAACGCCTTAAACCGTTGGTACATCTTCTCGTGAAAAATGTTTAAGTAAATAAATAAACTTTTACTAGCATACAATATTACATTTCAATATTTAACAAACATTAGAAAAAAATAATTTTAACTCAAAATCCTCACAAATACTTAAATCAAATTTCAAAATACCTAAAAAAAAAAAACACAGTCAAAAAAAAACACAAAAAAGAAAACCGGAAGAAGTATGGAAGACCTTACTCCTCCTCATTTTCTAGCACTATTTCCTTGTAGCCCTTCCATCCCCCTAACCCTTATCACCATTCTTTTCCGTTCACCTTTTTATTTCCTCCTTTATCTTTACCATTAACTTCAAGCCGTTACCTGCCTGATCCATGCAGAGTGTCCAATTGTTCAATTTTATTCTTTCCTCTTCTGTTAGTCCCAACTCATCACATTCTTTCACCCAATGCTCCCATTTTTCATTCATTCTTCCACATTCTCTACAACTTCGTTCATCATCAGTCATCTAGTACCTGTTCCCTCTCCCCTCACTTCCACACCTAAACCTAGCAAGAATCCTTTTCTCCTCTGTGCTTATATTTTATTTTAAATATGTTGGCAAATCTCCTTCCACCATCAATTTTTCATACCTGCTGTCCTTGATTCTCGCATACCTCTCTTGTATTTGTTCATTCATATATATATCCCCCTCACCTGTCTTTCACAATCCACACTATCTATTGTGTTTATTTTCCATTCATTCATTGACCAGCCACATCTCTCGCACATCCTCCTCCTATCGTCCATCCATTGGTTACTTATTTCATCCTTCTCTACTTCTTTGCATGTATTTACATACTCTCTTTTAACGAACCTTTCTTTTTGTCCAGTCATCACTTTTTCTCATATTTTACCAACTTTCTAACTCCTTTCCATATTTTATTTTCATCTAATTCCTGTAGCACAATCTCACCTGGAGTCGATTTCTCTTTCGTCTCTCTCTCTCTCTCTCGTGCACACCTCACACCTCTGCTTCGTACATTACAATACTCCTTAACACGCATTAGATATCATTAACCTCATTCCCATTGAATTACCAAACTTCCCAAGTCCCCATACATTTCGTAACCTCTGCTGCCACTTTAGCTTTTCTTAGCATAATTTTAAAGTGCTCATTCGCGCCTCCATTCCTACTCAGCATCTCACCTAGATATTTGTAACTTTACACACACTCAATTTCTCCTCCCTCCAACTTAAACACGCCATTTCTACTATCTCATCCCTCTTTCTTACACACCATTACTTTCGTTTTTTCAAAATTCACTGCCAACCCCCTTATTTTCATATACTTACATACGGTTACAATCATTTCATCCATTTCCTCCTTTTTTTCCGTCAAGCATACAATATCGTCTGCATAAGTTAAAGACCATATTTTCATTCCATCTGGTATTACTCCTTCCGCCTGCCCATTTCTTAACACATTCTCCAAATCCGACACATATAAGTTGAAAAAAACTTGCACTCAAGAGGCAACCCTGTCTCACATCCTTGCCCATACAAAACCATCCTGACACATATTCTCCCACTTTCGCTATTACCCTTGTTCCTTTATACAGACTTCTTGCATTCTCTATCACTCTTCCTGATATTCCAATCTCATTTATGCTTTTTCACAACATTTCCCTCTCCACGTTGTCAAACGCTGAGTTCAAATCTATGAAAACATGTACAACTTTTTCCCCTTGCTCATCACTTAATTCATTATATAATTAATGGTCACTATATTGTCAGCTGTACTCCTCCCTTGAATATAACCCGTTTGCGTGTTTGACAATGCATTTATTTTCAATATTTCCTTTTTCAGTTTCTCATTCATTACCCTTGCATTCATAATTGTTATCCCCTATAACTATTTACATCACTCATGTTCCCCCTTTTATATACCGGAATTATCTCTCTTTCTCTCCATTCTTCAGGTATCTCTTCCTCTCCCACACCGCATTCATTCCTCTTATTAACGCATTTATTCCTTCTTCATTCAAACATCCCCACACTTCCAGTAGTATCCCATCGGGGCCAGCTTCACCTCTTTCCTTCGCCCTCCTGAATCCTTCTTTAACCTCTTCCTATTCTAGCAACCCTTCTTCATTCTCTCGTAGTATTCTTTTCTTCCCAATATTCTCTTTAAACATTCTATCTCTTATCCTTTTAAATTATTCTTGATTTTTACCGATTTTTCCCAAACCTCATTCCTGATTTTGTGATCCAACTCATCCCAAATCAATGGGTGCAGACTAGAAGCCAAATAACAATGATACATCTTCTGTTCCATGGCAATCGAATCCCTTTTGGAAAAAGCAGATATTTTCTCCAATTTTAACCATTGCTTAACAGCATCTCCATAAACTCTTTTTGAGATCCAATCTTTTTTTTTGTCATTTTAATATTTACGAATTTTGGAATTAACTCGAGCTGAATACAGAAATTGATAAACCAAATGCGAAGTCCTGTTTTTGCCCTTTTTAATAATGCATTTTTGTATTTATATTTGATATCCATGGCCCGTCTAGGCAATCAAATTACTTTTTTTGAATATCGTTGTATTGGCCCCGTAAAATCTAGTGTATACAATACACTAAGTATATTACACTAAGTTTAAAATACACTAAGTATATTTTAAATATAAAAAAATACTTTGTATAATTATCTAGAATTAGTGCGCATGCGCAGATTAAACAATTGATAAAACTATAGTAGGTAAGGGGAGAATGGACACGTATGAATAAATACAAAATTGCAATCGGACAGTGCGTAAAACAATCTGAGTGTCGGCCAAGGCTACCCTGTGTTGAAGCCAACAATAAGGTAGCTGCCACTGCTGGTGGTCGTAGGGCTTCCCATTAGTGCGGTTCCCTACAGAGAAGTGGGCCAGACGGTTAGTGGGCATAGGTAAAATCTCGTCCGTGATTTATTAAATCTCAATTTTATACTTAATCTCTTTTTTTATATATACCTAATTCCTTTTCTCAGTCATAGACTGAAATAAATTTTAAAGACCAAAGCCAAAAGAATTTTGCCGCTGGACATCACAATGTCCAACTGCACAAACCGTGCAGCCCCTGGGGACGCACGGTTTGTCTTAACCCTTCACCTCCAAGCCGGCTACAAGGCGACCCCCACTTGCCTGCAAAGGCATTCCAAAATCAAAGGCCATATCTCTTCATTGTTTTCGTTGCATTTTTTCCCATTCATCTAACTTAATTGCCTCTTTTTCTACATACATCTTTGGTTCCCTTGTATATTTCCACACCTCCTTTTCTGATCTCATATTTCTAATTTCCTTCTTTTCTTCTTCTTCCCTGAAAACTGTTTAAGAGGTATGGTGCCCAGGCCACCATTAAAATTATCAAATATTTCCCCTCTTTTCCCCTCACCAACGTATATTTA
>WYDF02165352.1:0-36645 GCA_009867245.2 Adranes taylori
TGCAACTCCAGAAGTAACTCTTATTGGGGATGATGTTAGACCTCCAATCTTAACATATTGACACCGAGAGTCCAAAAGCTTTTCAAGAGAACTATTCATAAAACGAATTGAATCGAGAAATCGGAGCTTGAAACGATTAGCTCTCTCGTGTCCATTTATATCTTTATAGGTTCCAACATCTAATTTCTTTGCGAATGCAATATGTCGGTCTTTAGTTTGAGCCAAGACTTCAATTGCTTCACCGGCTTCAGCAAAATCATTTATGAATAAGTGTGTGTCGTATCCACTGAGATTATGAAGAAAGATTGGCAAGAACTTAGGGATCTTATTGTTTAGATTACAATTTGAACATGCCGGATCAACATATTCACCATTTAAATGAATTCATTGGAACAATTGGCAGTAACTGTTCTTTGAATAGACGAATTACATCTTTAGTTAAATATTCAATAAAAACCTGCAGACAATCTAAACCGGAATAAGGCTTAAATTTGCTAAGGGAATCATTATAATTACGATGAAGAGCAACAACTACCGAGATGAGCAGGGTATTTATACATGTGTGTTAGAGAGGTAGAAAATTAGTATCACGCGCATGTGCAACTGCAAACCATATATAGAAAATTTTAACTAATAATAAAAGTAAAACAATTGGTTATAAGTAAATATATATTTGAATAATATACAATGTATTAAATTTATGTTATGTTTTTAATACTGTCTCTTGTGTACATTTTAATATTCTTATCATTAGCTGTAGTGATTGTTTTATTTTTTGCTGCAAACTTTATATTGTTCCATTTCAGCAATTCTTTCAAACAATTAAAACATTCACTCCATTCGGTACATATGATTACCGAATCATATGTACCGAGCTGAACATTTGGGCTGAACATTTGGATACTTTTGCGAGAGGCGTTTCAATGCTTTATTGACGCATTATTTCTGGCATCGAGTGAAAATTAACTTCCCATTATTGAATATTGATTCGACGGAATATTTCGATGAATGAATCAATAATTCATTAAGTAAACGGGTATCTGACGTTTTCGCAATATCTGCGATCCGATGACTTAAAGCAACTACATTAAGTCGTTTTGTTTAGCAATATCCTGCATACGTATAGCAAACTCATGCATACGTGTTTTCATTGACAATCGTAATTGTTTTAGAAGAGCATCATAAGTTGATTATTCAAAGCATCATTTTCATTCCCACACGCTATTAGTTTCTCATTTGCTATTGCTAGTTGTTAGGTCAGCGCATCGTTTTGATTTTGAAGAACCGAATATCGATCAGTCTTTCAAAGCGATGGTAAAACATCTTCAAATACCCATTTCGTGAATTCAACTGCTTCCTTCTTTGTCGATCGTGTAATTAGCGCGCACATCCTGGCTCGGATATAAAATTCGTATCTGGATGTAAAATGAATGGTAAATTAGAAGAGTAGCACTTTACTATGCTTCTCAATTCGTTCCAAGGACACTTCCAATCTTCGATTACATGATCAACTATTGCTTCTCTTATATTTTTATAATCTAAATAAGCAGCAATATCAAACGAGCTTTAAAACAATATTCTTCATCAACATTAGCGTTCGGTTTAATAAAAATATACTCTACTGCTGACACATCGGATACAACACTAAATACTTTTTACACTAGCGACATGATTCTCGATTTTATTTAATTTGAAACAACGCGACTGCTCTTGAACAATGCTTTACTTTGAATGATTTTATAACTGCTAGTCAGCGCTTTATATTCGCCGAGAGAGCGTACGAAAAGTGAATAAAATTCATTAAATAAAATTATTTTGAAAAACCCTGAAATCATATGGACTAACAAACGACTTCTAGGAAAAATATTTTTGCTATTTTAACATGAAAACCTTGAAAATATCCGGTATAACAAAAAATTCTAGCAAAAAATATAATTGCAGTTTTAACATGAATAAAAGTCGTAGAAATAATGATGACATCATCGTATAGCGTGGGAAAGAACGAAAACTAAATATTTGGTATGGAAAGCATGTTTCATATAATAGCAGAAATTCTAGTCGTGATATTTAGTTTTACGAGTTTAGTTTGTGCGAAATTGCGATGGAACAAGTATTACCGCCTTTACCATTTCAACAGCAGCTAATGATGATGAAGGTATTGACAGTGATGCAGTGATCAACGGTCTTCACAATCAACACGAGCAAAATATAAAAAATGTAAATGTGCTTTTGGGTGAACGAAGATTGTATTTAAACAAAACGAAATCGATTAAAGTCTCACCTGGTCTAAGTATTGTTCGCGGCTTCGTACCAACGGTAATGATCACTGTCGTTGAACAAAAAAAGGATAGAAGAAATATTTCATTTACACAATCAAAATTCTTTGAATTCTGTCAAGCATATATTGAAGAATATCTTTCATCATCGACGACGACAACAAAAGAAAGTTATTACAAATGCCCGATCTGAGTGAGAACACTAAAACGGAAAAGAGATAATGATGAAGGGCAATCTAATCATAACAATATGATAATTTTTTTTATGGGTGCATTGTACATGTCTCTAATGCAGGCAATCGCAGAACAGCAAAAATTGAAATACGAGGAATCCTGGTTCTATTACATCAAAGTACTTTTCATGCGCTCAAAGAAATTACACCCCTACTAAATCTTCAACTGATTGCATTCACGAGCCTGAAATTCGTTCTATTCGAATTATATAGATTCAGTAGAAAAATTGTTTACTGCTATTGATGATGATGATGATGCTAGCGATAAAGTGATGGACTATATTAGAACGTGGATGGTCGGAAATCCGACAGAATTTAAAAATCGCAGATCGAGTACATGTTTGAACTTATTTACATAAATTCCGAGAAAATTATAAACGATAAAAAATTCACAATGCCATCATAGGTGTTCAAGGTCAATAATTGTCGCGGTATTGTTAAGAAGGAGAAAAATTCGAAATTTATACAGGAGCACATCGAAAGATTTCTCTCAGATTGTGCTCAAATACGACAGCAGCTAGATCAATACGAAGCAATTAAGAATCTTGTGGAAAAATTGAACAATTTAAAAAGATGACTGCTGAAAATTTATTAATTTTAAGTGTGATTTTTCAAAATAAAATATATGTGTATCTACCGACGTTTGCAACAAATTGCATGATTAGTATTCAGTATGGCGAAGTAAATGTTTTTATCAACAAAACCAATTATATGCTTATGGAACAAGAAATGTTTATGCCGCAGTATAATACGTCAACTCCTGATTATTATTTCTCATTACCATTGAATATGAAAGAAATAAAAAAATATCAACCAGCATTCGTACATTTTCGAATAAAATTTAAAGTGGACGATGCAGAATATGGATCGATCGCGAGTGATTGGATTCCTCTAGCATACAATGCTCATTGAAATTTGGTGGGATGCAAAGATGAAAAGAGAGTACGAAATGCTAATGGTTCTAACTCCAACTATATTAAAAGCAATATCGATTACTGCATTGTATATGCATTGCACATTTATATTTTTAAAAATTATAGAAAATAAATTTTGTTATTAAATATTATCATGCAAATTTGATTGTAGATTAGAAGAGTAGCAATTTGATACGTTTCTCAAATCATATCAAGTACCTTGCGATTATAGAAAAATAAATTTTGATATTAAATGAAACAAGTGTTTTATTTTTAAAATTTTTATTTTTTCTCTAAAAAAAACTATTATGGTCATTTGAAAATCCAAACCATTTCACGTTTATTTTGCTGGTTTCAATTCTTCTGCATAGAATACGTCCAATATTGGTTTCTTGTTTTGATTTTCAAGTAGGGACAAGTTGGATTTGATAATTTACTACACGAGCAATCATAAATAATTCGGTTGACCAATTCGGAGTATAACGTTTCTCAAATAGCGCTTTTTGTTTTGAAATGCGTACTGTACGTATGTAAATTTACGTTTTCCAGCTATATTGATATATGAAAAAACTGTATCCAGTAGAGTTTTCTCATGTTTTTTCTCAACTGCTGCCGGACGCATTCCAATTGTTCAATTAACATTATTATTATATTCATCGGTTACATCTTGCAATAAATTCCACCATTTATAAGAACCTTGAAACTAAATCGTTTGAATAGTTTTTCTTTGATGGTACGAATCACGCGCTCAGCTATTGATACTTTCGTCGTGCTGAGTTTCTTCAATGTTTTATTATAATATTCTGTTCCATTATCGGTTTGTAAATTTTGTGGAATACGATCTAGCACGATTTAGAATTTTACGAAACGCTGCAGTAACATTTTTTGCCGATTTATCTTTGATGGGTTCGGTGTAGAGAAATTTTGAGAATGTATCGATAACTATCATAATATATTTATATCCTTTATTTTCTATGGCGTACTGATTTAACTGCAAAAGATCCGATTGCCACTTTCCATTGATACCTTTGATTATTACACGTCGGCGTAAATAATTTCGTCATGCAGGCGAATGAATTTCTTTTACAATTTTTGCCTTCAGTTTACTCATGTCTATTTGAACTGATACTGATCAAACTCATCATTGTCTTTATGTATCATTGGCGGAGGTATTTCAGGCATAACTTCATCATCATCATAATCATCTTCCATGATTGGCGGAGGAGGAATTGGTGGAAGCAGTAACGGATCGGTCAATCCATGTTTTTCTAATGTTTCTCGTATTTCGCTTTTAGTTTCTTTAAATGTTTCTAGATCTTTCTGAAACCCATTTAACTGATTAGCATTTTTATTTGCAATATCTTTCACCGATGGGAAATTTTCAGAAACTTGAGTCTGAGTGTCTTCAAAAGTTTGTAGTAGTAAAGTATCCAGTTGTTATTGAAATCTCGATGAAAGATCTCTTCAAATTAGTGGAATATTCATCGAATTTTTCTTGTAGCACGGATGAAATTTCATATTCGAATTTAGCAGAATATTTATCGGATGTGGATGTTGCATAAAATTGATCTTTGACGGTAGATGATAATTGTTGTACAACTAGATCTGCATACTGTTTTCTGCAAGCATCATTCTCGTGAATCAGTTTTGCTAGATTTTTTAAAAGATGAATATCGTAGTTTTCATCCGATGTTAGAAGAAATCCTTTACGACACGATGATGATATTTCGCTCAAAAGAGCTTTACCAAATTTATCAATACTGTTCTTTTTTCGATGTTTTCACTTGAACAGATTCAGATGAACTAAGCTATATAACCATCTTCTCTCAATTCTTCTACGATTGCAACGATTTCATTATCATGAGCATGTAAATTACCGGTACCTTTTGCTGCATATAATAATGGTAAACGATCCACTAACTCGTTTACATTATTCCAATAGACGATCCTCGTTCGTGCTGGAGCTACATCTGCATGAATTTCTAAATTGACATATTTTTACGTTTCAATGATTTTCCAAGTTTAGTCAGCAGCGTTCCGAGATCGCGTTGTTTATGTATTCACTGGAGAAATAGGAAAATTAACAGTTTACATTAGTGGTTTAAGAATTCGGCGATATTTCGTTGAGCGACCTTCATAAAATTCCTTTGTTGGATCATTGCCATGCGTACCTAATAGAATGTTTATATAGTTTTTCGCATCGTCTTGATCATAAGATTTTGGTTCGGAACGAAATAAGAGCTCGGAAAGACCTTTCGGAATAGAATAGAAGCTATTGTTTTTACCATACTTCCATCATTTTCAAAATCCATTTCGGCATTACCTTTGTATAATTACAGGTTTTAAAGTTATACCTAAGTCCGGTAAATGTTTTATCATATTTATCTGTATATCCATTATTTGCTAATATCTCTTCAATATATTCTCGTGGAATTGGCGGATATTCTATGAGAAAACAATTTAGAGCAGCATCTGAAGTTAATTAGCTTAAATTAGATATATATTCAGAATCTTCATCGTTGCTAACTTGCTCGCTATCGTCATGTGTTGTTGATATAGATGGCGGATTGTAAACAAATTGTTCTTCGTGCGATGGAGTAATTGATTTCAAACTTAACCATCTTGAACTGGGCGCAGGATTTCTACGAATAATGATGTGGTAGGTTTCTTACATTCTTCGCCACGTTCTTCGACTTTTAGTTTATATGCAGAAGAAGATGCTGGTGGAATTTTATGTTTTCTTTTCATCACGACTCATGGAAACCGATATAGATTCCAATAGATCCAAGATTGCTTTGTATAGTTTCTTTAAAGTTGTCAAGTTTTATTGCAATTGCTTTCTTGCGTATAACGTTAAGAAGTTTTACAATTTTCTGTAGAGTTTCGCGTTCTTTATTCATTCTGCTGCTTTTGATTCTCATTAATAACTATGAACTGATCAAACTTGTTCCGATAACGGCCTTTATTTATATCAGAATCTTTACAGATTGTTAAAAATCCATACTTGTCTTTCCAACACTCTCCCGCCATACTTTTGAACTGTTGGAAACTCATGTCCGTGCCAATATAATTCTTATATGTACATATATGTGCGACAGATTTAAATTATCCATTTTAAAAAGTACAATAAACTTTCCGTTATCGCGATATAGCTGTTTTGGAATTGCGGAATAAGTTTGCGATAAGTAAAAAGAATCGATATTGTTATGTCGACCCATGGAAAAGTACTCTTTTATTTTTTCCTGGCGTTCACAAGAAACATCGTCGAATATGAAAATGGTCGTGATTCGTTCGGCGCTAGAATTTCCGTATTCTCGTTGTATGGAAAATATTTTACTTCCTTGATTCCATTCAGCACTTTTGCAAGAAACTGATACTGATACGTTTACTCGATATAAAGATTTCGAGTAAACGTAAATGTTATCAAATTGTAATCCGTTCGGCGCGCACAGTAAAGTAAACATCGCGTTTGTCTTTCCGCAGCCTGAAGATCCTACAGTAAGTCCGCGAATCGAATATGGAAGAACAGATCCAAGTCTTTGTTTCATTTCACTCGATGATTCCAGCGAATCCATATTAATCACTGATAATTTTTCACTTTGTTTAATAGTATACATGACGTTGTCCATGCATGTTTTAATCGCAAAAAAAATTGGACTTTTATATATATAGCAAGCGCAAACTCCGATTTCATTTCAAATGTATTCGTCGAAAGGTGAAAGTTTGGTTAATACTTTAATTAGCAAGCTACCGATTGAATTACATCTATAGTCATATCAATATTGCGGTCCCGGTACTAAACTATCCAAACGCTTAGAACGTGGCGATCCTGGTATAAATCCATTGGACGCTGTCTGTAAAGAACACGACATTGCATAGTCACAGTTGAAGAGCGACGATCGTCGTAAAGCAGATAAAGTGTTGGAAGATATTACTTGGCAACGACTGAAATCGCGAGAATCCAAGTTTGGTGACAAAGCTGCTACGATGAAAGTAAAACTCAAACTCACAATGGGAATTTGGAAAAATAAAACGTAATGCTATTCGAAAATTGCGAAAACCAAAAGATTTGAAATAAGCTGTTAAAATTGCTCTTGCCGCTGCTCGGCTTGCAGTCAAGAAAGTCGGTGGTCGTAAGAATGTTCAAATGCCTAGAATTATTCCAATTTCGAAGGAAGGCGGAATTCTCCCTTTTTTAGTTCCACTTTTTGCTGGCTTACATGCCGCTGGTACTCGTGCGGGTGGTTCTAGCGCTGTGTATAATGCAATCAAGAATTCGTCTAATGCTTAGATTAATCTAGCTGAGACGAAGAGACATGATGAAACTATGGAATCGATTGCACTCGGCGGAAAGAAAGGTTCCGGATTATATTTGAAGCCCTGCCGTAACGGTCTAGGATTATATTTGCGTCCGCATAATCAATAAGACTATAAACTCACTACGTCAACGAGCTCTGGTGGAGAATGATATTCCGAAAGCAGCAAAATATATAAAATAATTTTGTGGTGTCTTCATGTGAGATACTTTACCGAAATCTCCGCCGCATCGAAACGAATGTGCAGTTTTAAATGTGGATTCTATTCGAGGACCGGGAACTCATGGGGTTGCGTATAGAAAGAATGGAAATCTAGTTGAATATTTTGATTCGTTTTGGAAATCTTTATCCTCCCGATAACGTAAACTATTTAAGAGGTAGTGAGATTCGATATAACAATGATTCATTTCAGTCATACGATTCCTACAAGTTCGGACACTTGTGTTTGAAATTTCTAAGTGATACAGCAGGAATGTTATTGCAATAGAAAAATAATATCGCATATATTTACGTCGAAAGGTAATAGTTTTGTGCTAATTGCAGACTATTATTCGCCAATCGAGTTAGATCCGAATGCTGAATACTGCATTGGATTAGTGGGATTTCATTCTTGGAATACGATCCCGAATATCGAAGAAGGTGTAAACAATCTATTCATCTACAAGAATAATAATGGAAAAATAGAAATTCCAACTGGATCCTATGAAATTTCCGATATTCAGAAAGAAGTTTCTTCTACGACGACGACAAAAGAATCGGAAGAACTGATAAAAGAGAAGAGTCATTAAAAGCGAATAACAATACATTGAAATCGGAAATCATCGCGTTTACGATATTCACTTTAGTCAAGAGAATACTATCGGACAATTATTAAGATTTTCTCTGAAAGTACTGAATGCGAATTCCTTACATGTATCAGATCAGCCGGTGGAAATTATAAAAGTTTCAAGTATTCATATTGATTCTAATATTACTTCTTCGTCGTATTTCAACGATTCGCTATCGCACACGATATTTTCATTCTCAGTCCTCGTTCCGCCTGGTTATAAAATCAGTATAAATCCTCGGAATATCAATTATTTTGCCGATTAGCGTTCAAAGCACCAACAACAGTAGGCTGTGCATCTTAGATCAAGAAAATCGACAAGTGAATTTTCGAGACGAGACAATCGTAATGAATCTCGGATTTAAAAAAAATTAATGGGTATTTGGTTTGGTGATAATAACAGCAACAACAACAATACGTGCAATCGTGGTCAAAAAGAGTTGAAACAGAAAAAGTATTTGGGTTTTAAAATCGCTTGGTTGTCGTGTTTTACGAGAAAATGACTCATGCAAGACAAAATCTATTTCAAGGCGTTCACTTCACTACGGAAATTATAAAGAAAGAATATCATTCTTACGCACCTAGATCGGCAATTATGGAAAATGTTATGAGGTTCGAATTGAAATCAATCAAGAAGAATTAATTACATCACCATCGGAAAGTTATATCTATCTTGAAGGTGAAATAAAACTACCGATTCCTGTTGGTGAAGGTGCTGCTGCTGCTCCTGCTGTAAAATTTGCGAATAATGCATTCATCTTTCTATTTAAAGAAAGAATATATCTACTAATTGGAGTAGAAATTGATGTTAAAAAATCCTGGAATGACGAGTTTGCTAAAAGGCTATGTATCGTATAATAAATGCATTCGAAGATTCTGGCTGGTGTCGGACTACTAATAATCAAAAATTGAATTTTCTCGATAAAAAGAAATTTTACATCTATATTCCGCTCACTCAATTGATGCGAGTATTTGAAGACTACAAGAAATATATGATGCTGGCAAGACAAGAACTAATATTGATCCGTGGTCGTACAGGTTACAGTTGCTATCAGAGCGATAACACAAAAGATGTAGAATTTATAAGAACGCGAATTGATTGGAAAATTCCATACATTACATTAAGTGATACAACACGCTTTCAGCTCTATGATGGAATTAGTAAAAACAATTCATGCTATTACTACAATTACTGTGCCATTTCGAAAATGGTCTCTTCATGAACTTCCAGCATTGCGTAAAACGAATAAAGATAGTTGGAATGTGAAATATTCAACGAACGAAGAACGACCAAGATATGTGATTTTGGGTTTTCAACAAAATCGAAAAGATCAACTAAAGAAAGATATTACTGAACTAGATGACTGCAGTATTCGAAATGTGAAACTCTATCTCAACTCCGAAGCCTATTCCTATGAGAATTTGAATTTAAAAGTAGCTGATAAGAACTATACTACATTATTTCTAATGTACAAGAATTTTCAATCTTCTTACTACAAGCGAAATGAAAACGATCCTATATTCAATTATAATGATTTCAAAAATTATATGCTTTTCGTTTTTGATGTGTCCAATGAACGATACGATCAAGTCTTCTGTTATTGATATGAAAATTGAAATCGAATCTGAACAAGCTTTCAAAGATAAGACGAATGTGTATTATCTCATAATCAGCGATATGGTTTACGAATATAATCCACTGAAAAATCATACAAGAAAACTCATCTAACTGGCATTATCTTGTCAATTTGTTGGTAAATTAGAAATGTAGCAATTTGCTACGCTTCACAATTTGATGCTAAGAGGTCAGGATAACGTTTCGTTAGCCCAGTCAATTCATTCTAAATACACATCATTCGATCGCGCGATCCGTTAGAAAGATAAAAAATAGTTTAGTCGTGATTTGATCGTCTCATCGGAAACACGCATTCTAAATGTCGTCGCATAACTATATCATAGTATATCTCCAAGGGTTTGATGTTCCAGAGTTGAAACCTAAAGAATGTAGTGTGCTCAATCCAAATCAATCAGTTATTAACCATTAGAATCTTTTGAAACCTACCTTTCGCCTTGAAAGGTAGGTTTCAAAAGTGCCTTGAAAGACCGAGTAATGTATCTGGAACGATATCATCATGGAAAACAATATTCGAGAGGTAAAATGCTTGTTTCGGACATGGAAAATAATTTAATGCAAAATCAACTTGGCGATGAAAATATAAATACGGTTTACGTGAAGGGTCATCAGAAAGTTCTATACTTAGAATCGTTGCTGGATTATAACCGTATTGGAAGAAATATTCATATTATTAATCTGGAAAAATACACTGACTGTCCGCGACTACTTAAACAAATTTCAGCAATACGTCTGCATCATGATGATTCTCGCAAATTTGTTTGCACGCTGGAAAATGTACAAACATTACACTATTATATTGTCAAGATCGATAGGATGGAGAAAGTTCAAGAAGACTGATATTTGATATTAAATTTATTTTATGTATAATATATTTACGTTTTGTATTCATTTTTGCAATAAATAATCATACAAATATTTTTTGGGTTTGTATTTCGCAATTTCTTTGAATTCGACTTCTAAGAACCTTTGATCACTATAAAAGATGTCGCAAATTAAATTTTTTATATCAGTCGTAAACATGACTTCGTTAAACAAAGTAGTGTTATTTTTGATCACATGTTTATTATTAAAAAAATAATACAATATTTGCAAAGAATGAAACCTTTAATGGTACTGATGATGACGTCGATTCTAATCGGACATTTGCAATTGAATATTTATCTAGGTATGGATATTTTGAAAGTTAGACGCAAAGTACGCAAAAGATCTGGATGAAGATGAAAAATTTGCTTTCAAATGTTTCAACAATTAGTCGTCGTGTAAATGTTGAAGATTTAAGAGAAGCGCTTCTACAATATCAAACTTATTTCTTCTTGCCGAAAGATGGAGAATTAAAACTCAACTACGATGTGGAAATAGAGATCTGCCGTTTTGATATAATGTATATTCAAGCAAATGGAATACTAACATGGTATTTTGTGCTTGTCAACGGTTATGGTCAGATGTAACGAATTTAGAATGTGTACGCAATACGACAGATCCAAATATTTTAATTTCCTATAAACGTGGATCATCACATTCTCATGAAAAGATGCATAACGGTCGCACATGATCAAGATCTATGGGTTGTTATGGTGATCAAGATCATAGTGTGTTAGGACATGCATATTCACCACCTGATACTAATAGTTCACGTAATATGACGGAAATACATATGAATCCATGTCAAGATTGGGATCTTGATTATGTACCTATAGCTAATACATCTAAAGTGAATTTATTGACTGTGCTTATGCACGAAATTGGACATGCACTTGGAATTGTACATTGTAAGGAACGAAATTCAATTATGAATCCTGTTTATCATGCAAAAACTCCAGTATCATTATATAGAGATGATATATCAGCAATTCGAAATCTATATGGTCCGAATTACTATAACAGAAAACATAAAAGTTTAAAAAAATTAAAAATTTAAAAATTAAAAAATAAGTTAAACTTTATTAACAAAATTAAATCATTTCAGAATTTCAAAAAATTATAAATGAAAACTAAAACATTATTAAAATTAAATCTGTAGCGGTATGGATATATAATATATGCAACCCTAATAGCCATAGCAGAAAAAAGCAATAATACGTAGAGAGTCACCAAGGATCTCACCAAGAAAAGTTTTACCAATGGTACCGCACGTTTTAGCAATGGTATCCCGCAAACGAGACTACAAAGTTTATCTGAACCTTTGGGCTGAAAAACAGAACAAAAAAAACACCTACAGACTTGTTCATAGCCAGAAAAAGGGCTATATTAGCCGATCTAGACCAAAACCACTCAGAACAAACATATTGACCTGATTTTCGGACGGCTCAGTCTACAGATTAGGGAAATAATAAACCGAGCTACCGTCGGCAATTTCAACGAATTAATACAAAAAGCAAGGGAACTAGAGGAGAGATTAAGGAAAGAAACCAAAGAACAAGCCACAAACAAGACAGAAGCAAGCAAAAGACGACAACAATGCTACTTCTGGAAGGCGTTCGATCACTCAATGTTAGAGTGTCGTAAAATAAAGACCACCGCCTCCAACAACAAGAACAACTCAATATGACGAAAGCAGGAGACGCCATACCTAACTTCAACTGCTATGGGTGTGGAAATCCCGGGTACGTCTGGAGTAAATGCCCCAAATTTAACCCGAAACTGAGAAACACGGATAACCAGTTTGCATTTTGCGCTATGGAATCTATGTCCTTGACCTCAAGAGATCAACCTACGATCGCGATTACAATAGGTGATGTACAAGGCATTGCACCCTTGGATATCGGAGCCGAAATGTCGGTCGCCTCAACGGCCCTATATAGACATCTCAAACGACGATGTTCGGATTTCAAGTATAAACACATGAAAGTGACATTTGCAGATGGCTAGCAGTCGGAGCAAGATGTGCTCACAGTAAACACCGTCGTGTACATTCAAGGCCATACTATTAACACCTCTTTTATTGTACCTACTAATAAGATGGAAAATAAAACCCTATTAGGAATCAATTTCATTGAGGATGCCAGGGTTGCAAGGAACCTTCCGCAGCGCACCTGGACCTTTGTGGAGAACCCACATCACTAATAAGACTTTGTTAAAATCGACAGGAGACCCAGTGCAAAAGCAGATGCCCTAAACAAAGCACCACCACATGATCCTAAAGAAGTGGGCATTTTCATCTCCGCAGTAGCGGTCCTCCAACCCAAAGTACCAGACACCAAAAAACTAGAGCACTATGACCAGCGCCTTGAAAACTCTATATATGTTACATATATAGTAGTAGTAGTAATATATAGTTTTCAATCAAAAAATATTTGTCCGATGATAGGTTCAGAACGGAGTTAATGTATATTCACTTATACAAATACGATGATGTTCTGTAAAAAGAGGGTGTTGATAAAGCTTAAATACCTTATAGCAAAATGGCCATCCACCCAAAAAGTCCATTCTGAAATCTTTGTAGTCTCTCATATATGACTCGCATTTTTCGATGATTACCTGCTTAAATAATTACTGTGGTTGCTTCATAATGCAACGATATACATCCACCTAATTGTTAAACATTTATATTATATAAAAAAAATTGTATTATTAAAAATTTAAATTACAGAATAGAAATCAACAAAAACTAAAAAAAAATAAAATTCAGTATTTAAGAAATAAAAAGAACATTAAGAAACTAAAAATATAAAATTTTAAAAATACTGAAATCTAAGTCTAAGATAAAAAAGCAAACTGGAAGTAAAAAGCTTAAAAAAATTAAACAATTAAATTTTATTACTATTCTACTTATAATATTTCTTTCAGAACAATGATAAAAGAAGCGTCATTTTGGGGTTCCGATTATGTAATGTCAGGATCGGATTGTGGCCACGTGTTCATATGGAATCGGCACACCGGTAAATTGGTAATGTTATTACAAGCTGATAATCATGTAGTCAATTGTATACAACCACATCCGACGTTGCCATATTTAGCGACAAGTGGTATCGATCATGATATCAAGATATGGGCACCGGTTCAAGATGGCTGCGATTTTGATAATATAAGGGCTCAAAGGGTAAGTATAAGCGAATATTAATGATATTGAAGAAGATGGTCACGTCTATTTGCATTTGTTTCACTGTTTCCTTCTTATTCCGTTTTGTTGTTATTTCATTTAGTTTTCGTTTTTGTTCTTGTTTGATTTTTTTTTTATTCCGCTGTGTTCCTTTTTTTATCCTCGTTTCTTACTTTTCGATCTCGTTCCTTTCTTATACTCTTATTTATTTTTGTTCTCGTTTTTGTATTGTCCTTGTTCGTAGTTTGTTTTTGGTTCGTCATTGTTTTGTTCTTATTTCATTCATTTTGCTCTCGTTCCATTTCGTTCCTCTTTCCTTTTGTTGTCGTTTGTTTCCTTGTTCTTTCGTTGAGTTCGTTCATTTCTTTCTCTTTTTTATTTGTGCTCCCATTCGAGCTCTGGTTTTTGTTCTTCTTTGCAGTTTTGTTTTCGTATGCGTTTTTTTTCTTTTAGTTCTTTTTCCGTCTCGCTCTAATTCCGTTTCGTTTCGTTCTATTTTGTTCTTATTGCATCTCGTCATAATTTGGATTTAATTCTCGGGTTTTTCTCATTTTCGTTCTCGTCCTCGTTCTTGTTATGTCTCGTTTCGTTTCGTTCTCGTTATATTTCGTTTTGTTCAAGTTTGTTCCGTTTCATTCTCATTCGGTTTGTTTCGTTCCGTTTCCTTTTTATTTAGTTCCGTGCCTCTTTTATTTTTTCTTGATTGTTACTTTCTTGTTCCTTTTCATTCTTCTTTCATTTGGTCGTTTTAATTTCGTTCCTTTTATCTTCTCGTTATGTTTTATTTTGTTCCTGTTTCGTTGCGCTTTCGGTTCCTTTTGTTCTGTTTCGTTCTCAATTATCTTATCATCGATTCTTTGTGTCATTTATATTTGATTTCTTTCACGATTTCAGTGAGCCTAAAAAAAATAGTCGATATTCTTACTTTCGAGAGAAAACTTCGTAATCAAAAATGTTCATTAGTCTTCTATATTTTTTTTTTGATATGTCAAATACAAACATTTTAAATGTTAATAGTCAAATTAATAATAATTTTTATTGTTTTTTATTTTATGAATATATGCTAATTTATTACTTAATTTTTAAATTTAAAAGCTCATGGAACGTAATGCTATAATGCTGGAAGAAACCAAAGATACGATAACTGTGCCTGCTGCTTTCATGATTCGTATGCTCGCCTGTCTCAATCAAATTCGACAAGTGAGAAGAAATAGTAATGCTAGTAGTACTAATACTAATACAAGTAATAATAATAATAATAGAGATTGGCGCGATGATCATACTGGTTCCTATAGCTGAGTTAACTTTTTATTTATTTCTTATTACTATTGCCCTACTGCGTTATCATACTATTTAATATTTTATTTATTTTTCTTTGCATCGAATATGCTAATTCCGTTAAGCACTCTTAAGATAATTTTTAGAATTTTTGTTTTCTTATATATCGAAGTAAATACTATGCAACATTACCTAAAAGTTTTACATAAACGACTTCGAATTGTTTTTTAAGAACTTGAAATTTGTTTTATAGCAATAATTATTGTATTAATACTAAACATATGAAAACTTTATTGCTAAAATTTTATTGCGTTTGCATTTTGGTTCAGTTGTTAATAAAATAATAGGATTTTTCTGTAATTTGTGTTTTATTTTTAATATCTTCTCTCTGTATGAGAGATTCAATACAAAGAGGAGGGACATTCGACGTAGAGTGGCGAGATATGATCAATGCAAATGGATAGGTGGATGGAAAGTAGTGTCCTTTGTGATGTATTGTCACGTATTTTTTCGGCGAAGATGGTTCTCTGCAACGTGATATGATGGGGGAGATTTGGAAGATTTTAATAGGTTACCGTAGCCTTCGCCTGGTCTCACCTTGGGTACCTAGATCTATTATAATTTTACAAGAATGTACTTTAGTTTATCTACACCAAAGTTATAATTGCATAATTGATACGGAACGTTCTAATTTAAATCCCCAACTTAGCCTAGCAGAATTAGAGTAAAACACTAGACTGAACGATTGCTAAGGTGAACTTACCGTTCAAATTGAATCGTGCCTCTTGTGGCTAAGTAATTACTGGTAACGTCAATCCTTAAATATGGCAGTGAGCCTCAATAATTCGGACAGCAAAATGAAAGAATTGTTTAACTTAACTAAAGAATGTATTGTTACGTTTGAGGAATGCCTACATGCAATTAAATAAAATATTCGTTCATTGAAATAAATAAAATAACATAATCAACGCTTTGCAATTAATAAAATAAATCAATTCTTGTTCCTGCGTTCAAATAATCAAACAAAAATGGCGTTACGATTGGTTACTTTACACCCAAGTACTTACAGTTCTGCCGTATTTATTTATTAGTTCCGAACTAAAAACGATTAGTTCCGTCTTTAAAATTAATGCTAATCTTTAGTTCTGAGATTTTTATTAAATGTTTTTAACTTATCTTTTATTTTCTGAATAGAAGGTTGAATGCAATTCTCAGTGTTAACTACCCTTCGCCTTTCTTTCCACAAACATACCAAATTTTTAAATGATAATCACAGTTCATCAAATCTATCCATTATGAATTATTTACGTACTTTATAAGTATTAAATGTACAAACTTTCTAACATCAAATTATATAAGAACGTGGACAAATTTACACCTTGCATCATAAATATTTTCAGAAAATGAAAATATCAGGCTGTTAGTACAGATTATGTTTAAGGAGATAACCAGCGAGCTACACGAGAAAAATTATTTCTGTATTATTGCTGTTTATTAGATTCTAGAGCAGAGAAAATTTAGGACAATTTGTAGTATTTGTCTATAGTTTGAAAACCAACCACCTATTATGATTTACCTTATACAAAAATAAAAAAATAAATTCGTGGACGTGATCGGCACCCCATCTTTCATATACTGGAAGGTCTACATTTTGTTATATCTTGCATAAAACAACAGTTGAACCTTTTAATTTTGACTGTCACCTTTTAATTCGTCTATTAAATTTAATTACTACAATAGTGTTTTGGGTAAACTAAACAACATTAGTCTAACGTATAAATCGTCTACCGATTAATCCCCATGTCCGCTTTGGCGCGATCTGCTGCCGTTTAAACTTAATTTTTCCCCACTGCCGCTTTTGAGTCATTTTTTCCCGTGCTCGCTTGCACAAAATTGAGTCATTTTTTCCCGGTTTCAAGAAAATGGATCGCAAAGTTTCCAAAACAAAAAAAAAACCAGTATATATTTTAAAATGTAATTTTAGAAAAAAATGTTTCAAATAAAATTGAACGAGCTTTTGGTAGCCTATATGATAACGTTTACTCAAGTGCCCTATATTTTATAGTTCCTGAGATATCAAAAAGTTTGTAAGATTTTAAATGTGGAAACGTCTCAGGATATACCACTTGCAGGGATGGCACTACTTTCAGTCGACGCATAATACAATGTACTACATGCGAGCGAAAGTTCAATCATTTAATTTTAAAACTGAATTTCTCAATAAAATAATCATTTTGAACTCCTCCCAAAATTATAATGTGCACCCGCCACTGATAACAATATTTATTCAATTGCAAAAGCACAGTCTATACGTCTCGTACAACGTAAAATAATTTTTCCTGTAACGTTTGCATATATGTGCTATTATGTAGGCCTTCATGTATATAATATGATTGTTGAATGTCTGCTGCCATGGAGACCAGGTGAGAAATTTTAAGATATTAAGGGAAACCATAAGAGTTAGACCCTGATGTATGGTATCATTTTAAATAGAATTAGTTAAATAGAAATAGCAAGCGATATCAAACAGTATAAAAATATACAGGGTGTTACTAAAAGGTTTTTTGAAAAATATGATGAAGTGATGATGATGTCTAGACTTTTTTCCAAGAATTTTATTCATATCGAGACATGTGTTATTTATGTCTAGACTGTTTGTTCTTGTTTTGCTTTCTCATGCATTGGAATGATTGTCTATCTCTCTAACACACACTGTCTAGTCTCCGCTGTGGTCATTCTCAGTTTGATCGTACACGAGTACAACTATCTTCCGTTATTATTATTATCATTTTTTCGCGTTGTCGCGTGCACCTCCAAAGAATCTCAACTTAGCACGTTTAAAAAGATGACGTCATACACGAGATTATTCTTTGGGCAGATGTAACTTAACGACTCTCTAAACAATAGAGTAAGTCGTTGCGTCATTGTAGAGTCGTGTGATCCAAGTAAACGATCAAACTTTCGTCCACCTTTCGTCAAAGAATACATTTTATAAAAAGACTACTGAGTACAATTTGGCTATCTCAACTGAAAATAAGTACTTAGTTTTCATTCAGAATTATTTCTATTTGTGATACATAAAGGTATGTTGTGTTATATAATCTACATTTCATAACCCGAATTTAGTAATTTATTTTGTTATTCAAAACGCATACTCATAATTAATTTGGATGTGTTAAAATTTTACTAATTAAATAATATAAATGACATAGCTATTCGGATTTCATATTGTGACATACTCTCGCTCGCGGGGCGATTGTCACATATGGCACAAACAAATATATTATTACAGAATATAACAACCTTCGGAAATATGAATCTCGGGCGCCAGGTCAGTTTAACGTGAGACCGCACATTGGGACTGTTCTTTTGTTCCACTGGTCCTCAGTGAACTTGCTGAGGGCATAGGCACGTAAATAGTCCAGGAGATCGTGTCCTGGTCAGAAGAAAAAGATTCTAATTGCTAATTCAAAAGAGGGTCAAATTAAGAAAGGCTCAACAAGGATGCATGGTACCACCATTGCTTTTCATTCTATTCAGGCAGTTTTTAAAGAAGCTCTGATTGTCATAGCTGTTGGTATCAAAATCACAATGGTTTTTTATTAATACCTTAAGATATGCAGATGATCTTAGCTAGCAGTCTCGATGAACTGCAGTTTCTTTTGAACCTTATTGTGGAGCACGGTGAAGAACTCCGCTTGCATATGAAGACATCAAAAATTGAAGTAATGGTGCTTATAAAAAAAAGTGGCGGAAGCTGTATAAAAAAATCACTATAGTGGTAGAACATGTGTAATTGAGAATGCCTGACCAAACTTTTCTTAGCATGAAGAAACTCAATATTGACAGTTACCAACATTGAGGCCCTAGAAAGAATAAACAAGGAAATGGAGCTACCGTTAAGAACAGAAAGCTCCCATACATCGGTCATATTATAAGAGGAACAAGATGCGACCTTCTAATTATCGACTGGCTAGAAGGTAAAATCAGTGGTACCACGTCAAAACACGCGGTTAGGATCTGCATGATGGTTTGGCTGCACTTGCAATGAAATTTTCCGTGCACCGTACACCAGTTTCGAAGATTCAAATCGCCCACCTTCATTAGGAGACGACGGACAAGAAGAAAATGAAAATGAAGGCAGAAATTTCATATCTAGCCTCAAGAATACAGGTTGACAGTTGCAATATGAGCACTAAACACTGTAATGCTCTTTTTTCAAAATTCTTTTTAAAGTTTGAAAGTATTTTAAATCTGAATTTACATAATTCCTATATTCTGCTTTTAAAAGCGCTTTAAGGCGACCTGATTTCATTGATTCCATTGGACAAGCATTGTTGTCATAAAAGACAAAAGGGATACCGTTGATCGATGGTAGGGGGTATGAAGCGACCTTCTGATTGCCGGTCAGATGCTCTACCTACTGAGCTAGTGGGATGATTATTTCAGAACACAAATATTCTGAATATGTATTGTATAATTGTAGGTCTAATATACCATATGTAACTCTTTAAATAACACATTAGTTAACTAACTTAGCATCGAAGCATGGTTTTCGCTTCATCAGCCAGGTGTCGTTATTGGTGCTCTTTTCGTATTATGTCCGGGTTTGCGCCCAGATTCAAGCCGAGGGAGCGGTGATTTTTTCAACGTACAGATAGTCATATGAATTTTCAAAATCATTCTGAATTCTGACGAACTTTTTTTTGCTTACATTACACATTTCACTCTGCAAGTGAAAGAAATAAATATAATTATCGTTGCTAGGAGTTGTCGTCAGCTGCAGTTATTTTATCGTATAAAACTTAAATACTTCAAATAGTTTTAATTGATATATTATGCGATCCCATCACTGGAATGGCCAGTTATTGAATGAGAACGCTGTGACTCCTAGATATACGAACGCGTTTTCTTGCAGCGCATTGATAGATAACCATATATTGTATGCAGTAGAGGTTTTACGTTGCTGCTCGCTATCCTTTCGCCTGTGTTTAATACGTATGCACGCTGGATGTGTATAATATATACGTATTTGAGAGAAGGGAATTTTGACTGTTCTGTTGATATGGAAATATGATAGCGGCGTCCGATGAAGTGTATATGTGCTACACGGTCACTCCGTTGCTGCTTGTAGGAGTTGCGTACGGGATGAAAATAATGTGCGTTGGCTCATTCGTCGCTGTTGCTATGTGGCTGCTTACTTATGCGATGACATGTGAATAACATGCACGGGAAAAGAATTATGTGGATAGCTTAGCAAATCCTAACATACAGAGTAGAATTAGACCGAAGACTTGGACTTATAAATAGGCGTGAAATTATTAGTGTAATTTGGTTCCAATTGTACGGACTCGAAGATAAGTCGTCCAGCAGCAGCAGCTAACAGTCAGCGACCAGCTAAGCCGAAGCAGCAACATAGCGACAGTCACCGCGAAAATAACTCGTTTGTTAAGCGAAGCGATTTCATATATCATATGATGTTGACATGCATGTATTTTGAAGTGTTTTGTTTTTCCTTCTACCTCACCATCAACTTATTCACTAGAGATTCACTATTTACATTCACTAGAGTGTATAATTCTAACCTACGCTCATCGGGGTTAGTTTTAGTCACTCAACAACAGTAACACCGACGATCCACGCAGTGTTACGCGCCTATAATGGATTCTCTGTATTCTCAATTCCATATTATCGTGTATTAAGATTTACCCCCGCCTCCTTATTGCATTAAAAACCATTTGTACATTCTTTGCGCATTGTTACTCTTATGTTGTTATTATCACCGCACATTTACACTGCTTTACATGCACCGCCTATATGTTGTATTTTTTATAATAAAATCGCTATGGTTTATTCGGTAACCGCCATTAATGCGGTGTTGACTTGATATAACATTTTCTTCTACTGATATATAATTTTGCATTTCTGTATTTTTCTTTGTATATTATATGAAGTCTGATAGACTTGTTTAGTAAAATCACTAATGCTGTTTAATTAATTAGCAATTAGAATCTTTTTCATCTGCCCAGAAGGACACGATCTCCTGGACAACTTACGTGCCCTTGTCCTCAGCAAGTTCACAGAGTACCAGCGGAACAAAAGAATAGTTCCAACGTGCGGTCTCACGTTAAACTGACCTGACACCCGAGATTCATATTTCTGAATGTTGTTATATTCTGTAATAATATATTTGTTTGTGCCATCTGTGACAATCGCGCCGCGAACGGGAGTATGTCACAATACGAAATCGGAATAGCTGTTTATATTATCATTTATATTATTTAATTAATAAAATTTTAACACATCCAAATTAATGAGTATGCTTTTTGAATGAACCAACAAAATAAATTACTAAATTCGGTTTATGAAATGTACATTATATAACACAACATACCTTTATGTATCACGAATAGAAATAATTCTAAATGAAAACTAAGTACTTATTTTCAGTTGAGATACCTAAATTATAGCACATAGAAGCAAAGTTACAGGAAAAATATGTTCGTTCTATGAGATCTATAAGACGGTGCTTTGGGAGGGGTTCAAACTGATAATTTTACTCATAAATTCAGTTTTAAAACTGAAATTTGCTCCCATAGTATTATGCATAAAATTAAATTAGTGCGATACCTCCGGCGTATATAACGCGACTTCGCCACGTTTAAAGTTTAACAAATGTTTCGATATATCTCAGAAACTATAAAAGATAGGACAGAATAAAAATATTGTAAATCGACAAGTTTAATTCTTTTCGACTGTCGGCGCCGTAGGTAAATGGCAAATATGGGAGCAAGGGATTCATGTGTTGGCAAATGCGCGCATAGGCGAATTCAAAAGTACAAGCATGCGTCGAATGTCATATGTAAATACTATAAGTCGTATGACGCATGTTCTATATTTTATATGTCATCTGTCATTTGCCGTAAAACGCATGACGTATGTCGTACGACCATGTACTTGCGCAACGTAAAATTAAGGTATCAAAATAAAACAATGCGAATTTTTTAATAATTCTTAATTTATAATAGAGTTAACGGATTATAAAATAATTTTTAATTGAGTGATTTCAGATAGAGAGACAAATAATAAAACATTTTTCTCTTTTTTGTTATTTTTAGATTAATATCTGATACATTATTTACACATGTTTTAAAATTTTATTAAATTAAGTGAATATTAGATATACAAAATATATAATAAATTAAATCACAAAAATATATTACGAAAACATCGATACGTATTAATTATTGTTTGTATGTAAATTAATAAACAAATAAAATAATATATGTTTTTCATATCACAATAATATCTGGAATGGATATTTTAATGCTTCATAGAGATCATTTGATGACTAGTTAATATTTAAACAATTTAAGAAATTACGCTATATATACATATATGTATTTAATTATCATGCGAAATCAGAAATAAACTTTTCGTAACATCAACTTACTATAAAATAAAAACCTTATCTAAATTATTACAACCGCAAACGACTCTAGCCAAAACTGAAAGGGGTCCTTATAGCTGCCTTTCTTAGAAAAAACAAATGCCAAAAAAGATGAAATTTGCAAACTTCAGAAATTTAAAGCAAGGAAAATTCTCATTTTTTTAAAATTTCAAAATCATTTTTCTTAAACAAACACGGAGAGCGCTGTTTGATAGAGAGAAAACCAATTGCGGGATAATAAAAAGATAGGAACATATCAATTTTTAATTTATTTTAATATAATTCTTAGATTAAGATTTTGTTCTCGAGCAAGGTTGGTTGTTCCTTTTTTTTTTCTCTTTCCTTGGTGCTCTAAGTGAGTGCGCTGTGTTAAGGAATTTGCGTAACTTTTTCATGTAAAGGAATTTAGCTTTTTTATATGGTTTGTTATAATTATATCTAATCAATTTTATTTTATTTTTTTAACATATTACTTTCTCTTTCCTTATATTTGGTTAGAGTTTAATTATCTTTTTTGTTATTTATTCTTTTATAAATTTGGTTTAAATAAAAAGAAATGCCATGTGCTCTCGGGGGAGGGTGTGGGTAAGAGCTGTAAAATCTAGTAAATGCGTTTAAAAACTGTTTTACAATTGTTTTTAAACACATTGAACATATTTTTCTAAATAAGTTTGTGTTCGCTGTAATAATATCTCTGTTACTATATTGTTTACTTCTGAGTTACAAAATAAATAATAGTAAGAAATAAAGTTAATAAGATCTAAATAAATTGAAATCATGATTATTTTTATTACCTCTTAATTTTGATTATTCTGTCATGGTATGTGATGTCACCTAATTAGATTTATTTTTTAAAAAGAAAGAAGAATCATATTAGGATTACATGAATACAAATCTCATTTTATATTTCATGTATTACATTCTAAGATAATTAGAAAGACATTTCTCAAGAATATACATTAAATTTGTGATGACCTGAATGATGATCGATATGTTTGTTCAAATAATGTTAAGTGCTCAGGTACATGTCCAAGTAGTAAAATTATTGGAATACATTTCTCAAAAGTTTGCTTGAACATGTAATAATCACAGTTGCCGAGATGTTTGTCCAAATAACGCAAAGCGTTCAAGTACGTTATTAAGTAGTCAACGTGTCTGTCTAAATAATTGGTATATATTTCTCAAGACTTTTCATTATACGTGTGACGATCGATAGGTTTTCCCAAACAGTATAAAGTGCTCAAGTATTTCTTTCCAAACTCTACTTTTGCAGACTTCGTCTTGGCGTTAATGAGATGCTCCTTCATCTTTTTTCGCTGATCGATCATTTCCCACGTTTCATCCGACTTATATTCCTTTTAAAAGAGTTCTCTATGACCTAGGATCTCCTCACATGTCTGTATAAAGGTCTGTTTAACCATTTCCCATGTTTCTTTTATTCCTTCCGTAGCTTCCAGATCCAGAACCTCAAATTGGTTTCTCAGTTTCAATCCATCTGCAAAATGCTCTTTCTTCAATTCTGCAGCATGATACAGCCTACTTCGCATCCGAAATTTTCTTGGGGGTACAGCTATCTTAAATCTGAACCAGGCCACTACCAAATGATGTCCACTACCAAATGATGGCCAGACCCAACATCTGCTCCCAGTTTGTTCCGTACATCTCCTAGGGAGATGTACGGCTTAGTGCAATGTGGTCAATTTGATTTGTAGTGCGATGATCAGATGACACACATGTGCCTTCATGACATTCGATGTGGGGAATAATGTTCCTCCAATGAACAAATCATGACTAGCGCACAAATTAATAAACTATTCACCCTTTTCATTTCGCTCACCGAGTCCATGTTTTCTCATAACTTGCTCTAAACCTTTATTTACTTGTCCCACGTTTGCATTAAAATATCCCACAAGTAGTATCACATCTTTCCTTTTAACTTTCTTTAACTTTCTTTCTCGAATAAAATTCCTGCTTAACTGCCTCTTCCGTTGGCTCAGTAGGAGCATAATATAGTACCACAAATATTTCGTATCTTACTTCTGAAGCGAGCAGTGTCTATACGCTCTCAGACTGGATGCCACTCAATAAGTTCTTGTCTTGGTCGTTTGGTCATCAGCAGCCTTACACTACTCAGTGCAGCCTCTCCACTTGCTCGACCAGAATACAGAAGGGTCACTTCCGTATTGCTTGTCAATTCACCAAAATCATCCCATCTCACCTTACTCAGTCCGAGAATGTCCAGCTGATACTTCTCCAAATCGGCAGATAAAGAAAAGTGCTCAACGACGGAGACAGCGACGGCGACTTAATGACCGACGGAGACAACGACGACGGTGACATAATGACCGACGGAGACAGTTGAAGAACAGGCACGCAGAGCTGAGGCAGCCGCACGTAGAGGTGACATGAAGGAATAGTATCAGTCAAAGAGGAATTACTTTCTGAGGCGGCCTGTTCGCAGTAAAGAAGGAGCCATGTTGTCTGAAGAACAGGAACAATTAGCTATATGGAAAGAACATTTTGTAGAAGTACTCAACCAAATAACTGACCATGTGAACGAGAATGGAGAAGAGATGGAGGTGGAATGGAATAACGATCATTGTATAAATGTTGAACACCCATCTATGAATGAGATCAAGAGAGCATTGAAACAAATGAAAAATGGGAAGTCACCAGGGTTGGATAACATACCACCAGAGGCATTGAAAGCAGAAAGTGACGTTATAGCCGGGGCTTTTTATACCTTGTTCCAAAAAGTGTGGTAAGAGGATAAGGTACCTGCTGAATGGAAGCAAGGGCTCATAGTGAAGTTGCCTAAGAAGAGTGCCCTAAGCAGGTGTAACAAGTGGAGAGGAATCACCTTGTTATCTGTACCCAGTAACGTATTTACACGCATCATCTTAAATCGTATTAAGACATAGGTGGAACAGAAGTTACGGAAAGAACAGGCTCGTTTTTGGAATTTCGTAGCTATGTAGACATGCTCTTAGCTGTGTAGACTAATACTCTTAGCTGTGTAGACTAGACTAATACTCTTCGAATTATCATTGAATAGAGCTGTGTGGAATTCTAGCACATTTATCATATTTATCGATTTTGAGAACGCCTTTGACTCAGTGGATAGCCAAGTCATATGGCAACTCTTACTAAAGTATGGCATCCCGGTGAAGATTGTTGATCTAATACGACACCTACAATGGCTGAGTGCCAATTGGTGCATGAAGGAAAGTTAACATAGGCCTTTAAAGTGACTTCTGGAGTTAGGCAAGGATGTATACTCTAGCCTATTATCTTCCTCATTGTAATAGATGATATCATGTGGAAGTAGACAAAAACGAAGAGGTTTAACGGGCAGACTGGAAGACTTAGATCATGCGGACGAAATCTACTTGCCGGCACACACCTTTCAGCATGTGAATGAGAAGTTTAAAGAACTGGAAAGTGACGTACCGAAAGCAGGGCTCAAGATTAATTCCAGTAAGATAAAAGAAATGAGATTGCTTTCAAGAAATCGAGAGAGTTTCAAGTTGAACGGACAAGAAATCGAGGAGGTAGATCGGTTTTCTTATCTACGAAGTATGGTAGATAAAGAAGGTGGAGCATTAGAGGACATTAGAGCACGTATAAAGCAGACCAATGGGTCCTTTGTGCAGCTCTACACAGTGCGGAAAATTCATATAATATCTACGAACAAAGTTGAGAATCTTTAACAGTAATGTTAAATATGTTCTTTTCTGCGCATTTGAAACCTGGAAAGTTACTGCAAAAATTACAAACATGTTACAAACGTTTGTAAATAGATGTCTTCGCAGGATACTGGGTGTTTACTGTCGAGACATGATAATAAATAAATATCTATGGGAACGGACTGGGGAAACTCCTATTGTTAACCAGATTAAAATGCGAAAGGAGATGGATAGGCCATACACTGAGGAAGCAGGATGAAGCCATCGAGAAGAAAGCGCTGGAACCCCTAAGGGAAAAGGAGGCACAGCCGGCCACGGCAGACTTGGAAGAGATCTGTGATGGATAAAGCAGTTGAGGCAGGAAAGAACTGGGGAGAACTGTGATGGTTGGCATGCAGGAGAGTGCGCTGGTGAAACTTCATTGAGCTCTTTGCTCCTATAGGAGCATCAGGAGATAAGATAAAGTAAGTCAATATGTCCAAGTACCCCAAAGATGTCCAAATAATTGCGATTCGTGTTTCAAGGGTTTCTATTAAACTTGTGATTACCAGAATTGCCAAGCTGTTTGCCCAAATAACTCAGGAGTGCTCGAGTAATTGCCAAATAAGTGTACGTATAAATAATTTGAATAAAAGTCTATATTTTCCACCAAATAGTACAATGTGCTCAAATACGTATCCAACTAGTCAGTTACTCCAAAGAATTGGAATACATGTCCAAATATTTCGAATCCATGACTAAAGTGTTTCCATTAAATATGTGATAACCAGAATAGTTTAGATGTTTGTCCAAATAATGTGGTCTGCTCAGGTACAAATAATTGGAAAACACATCTTCATGGTTTTCATTAAACATTTGACGACCAGAATAATAAAATTGTTTATTGAAATAATGCATTTTAAGCAATACGTGCTTAAGTACATATCCAAGTAGTCAGTCTGTCCAAATAATTTGAATACATGTCTAACACGTTTGCATTAAACGTATGTTAACCAGAATTGTTGAGCTGTATGTGCCCAAATAATTGGAATTTATACCAAAAGGACCCAAAGTTATAAAAGGTAATAGTCCAAACAAAATTTTGATTTCCTAAAAAGAAAACCTTTAAACGACGACCGATTAAATAAATAAATACATGAAAGATAAAATAAATACATTAATGAATGTCACTCTGGATTTTATAATTACGGAAAAATTGCATCGCTTACATCAATACAAAATTTTGTAAGTATGGTGGGCTCGTCCATTAAAAACGTATTGGATCGTTGCATTGTAGGTGATTTGTTCGCTGCACCAATATTCACATTTTCTTCCATGCATTCTTTGCGTCGCGGATATTCTGCAACTGACTTCGATGATGCAGATCTAAGTACGATTTGTGATTGTTGATGACTATCGTTCTTTTTAGGTGAAATAGTGGATTTTTTTATAGGACTACTGATTCGAATATTTTGTTCCTGTTGAGATTTCCTCGTCGCTTGTTGTTGTTGTGGAGATTCCTTCTTATGGTTCTGTTTAGGTGATTCCGAACGCTTTGTTATTGTTGTTGAGGATTTCGTTCCATCTTTTCTAGCTGTTGCCATCAAAAAACAAAAACATAATAACGAGTTTCTTTGATGGAATGTACAAATGGAAACCAGTAATGCCTTTCTTGAGCCGAAAGTCACTATTTTCAAACCGAGAAACAATTTCTGGGTTAGAGGTTCAGAGAAGCTGGATTTTGGACTAGACGAAATAGATTATATACAAGTTGGGCGTAGAAAAATAGACTCGTTTGAAAATATATGTAAGTTTTAAGAACGGACAGAAATATTTAGAAACCGGTTTTTAGGTCGGAAGCGATTGCTTGCAGCTGGGTTAAAGCGCTTGCGAACGTGGACACAAGCAAAAGTTTTTTAAGTAAGTAGGTGTTATTTCGAAAATTGTAATGAAACGGGTATTTCAATAATTAGTTGTAAAAATTGGGCCAAAGTGGATACGTGTTTCTAGCATAGGATTATAACTCTTATCAACACCTTTTCTTATTCCAAATATATGCGTAAGGTCTCATTGCATCGAACTATTAATCCGACACTTAACCATTACGCTATGAATGCCCGTACAACCAACTTATTAAAATTTCAAATTTGGACGAATTAACACCTTTCACAAATTGATATGACCCATTAATGTATACCAATGAAGCAAGGGACTTTAACAATCAAAGTTCACCTCGTATACTATTTCTAGACTAGATAAAATTGTTTATTGAATTGGGGTGAATTGGGGTTTTCTGCATTGGGTTTCCTCTTAGAAGCATCGGACCATCCTAAAGATGGCCAAAGCTGCCTCTACAGTGATCTTAATAGAAAAGGGGTCTTTAACAATCAAAGTTCAAAGCCTTAACACATGTGGCTCATCTCCAGTATTAGAGTACGTACTAATACGATATATGAAGATATGTAAGCAGTATTTACTGAATTTATAAATAAAACCCCAATGTAAGTATTATACGAGGTGAACTTTAATTATTAAAGTCCTTTGCTTCATTGGTATACATTAATCGTTCATCTCAATTAAAAAAGTTATTTCGATCAAATGCATCACACGTAGCTGATACAATATATTATACCATATGTGTATACAGCGAATAATTCAAATTTTTAACATCTTAATTTATTCAAACTTATATACAATCAACGATTGAGAAATTTGAGAAATTTTAATAATTTGGTTGTAAGGGCATTCATAGCGTAAGGGTATATTTGGAATAAGAAAAGGTGTTGATAACAGTTACAATCCTATGGTAGAAACACGTATCCACCATGCCCCAATTTTTACAATAATTATTAAAATATCTTTTCATTATAATTTTCGTCTTACTGCGAAAAAGTAAATATGGCTTACATATCTTCATATAACGTGTTAGTACGTCCTCTAATACTGGAGATGAGCCACATGTATTAAGGGTTTGAACTTTGATTGTTAAAGTCCCCTTTTCTATTAAGATCACTGTAGACGTAGAGGCAACTTTGACCAACATTAGGATGGTACGATACTTCTCAGAAAAAAATCCCAATGCAAGTATTATACGAGGTGAACTTTGATTGTTAAAGTCCCTTGATTTATTGGTATACATTAATGGGTCATCTCAATTTGTAATAGGTATTAATTCGTCCAAATGCATAACACATAGCTGATACAACATATTATGCCATATCTGTATATAGCAAATAATTCAAAATATAACATCTTAATGTATGCAAACTTACATACAATCAACGTTTAAAAGAGAAATTTTAATAATTTCGTTGTATGGGCATTCATAGCGTAATGGTTAAGTGTCGGATTCATTGTTCGATTCAATGAGACCTTATACCTACATTTGGAATAAGAAAAGGTGTTGATAACACCTATAATCCTATGCTAGAAACACATGTCCACCTTGCCCCAATTTTTACAACTAATTATTAAAATACCCTTCTCATTACAATTTTCGAAATAACACCTACTTACTTAAAAATTCGTCTTACTGGGAAAAAGTAAATAGTGCTTACATATCTTCAAAAGTTTTTTATCACCGAAACTTCCAGTTTTATAATGCCTGCTTAAAAATATCGTTTCTAGTCTAGAAATAGTCACTTGCGCTTCGGAAAAATTATATAGGATTCCAAATGTTTTTTACTGCTCAAAAAGAATGACTTCTATTACGAAACAACTAATGGAAAACCCCAGAAAGATTACGAAGAGTAAGTCACTGCCTAGTTCGATCTAGAGGAAATGGATTTTGTACGAGTGTTTGATTTAAAGGAAATGGGAACAGACGAGTTGGGTTTAAACGAAAGAGATTTTCGACGAGTTAGATTAAGAGAAATAAATTTTGTACCAGTTGAGTATAGAGAAAATGAATCGCTGAAAAGTTGAATTAAAGAAAATTGATATTGGTCGAGTTATGTTTAGGAAAAAATCGATTTTATGTAAGTTGGGCCTAGAAGAATTTTTTACCAGAAACCAAGTTTTATGAGATTCTAAAGGGCTTTGTTAAACAGGAAATGCTTTTGTTTATTCTAGAAGCAAATCCTGGAAGCGTTTGCAGGCGGAAGTGACTTTAATTGGATTGGTAATATGTTGCACCCAACGGCTAAACAGAAACATTTTAGACCTGAAATTTACTTTTTAAGACCAAAAATAACTATGAAAATGAGAATAAAGCAGCAAATGATAATTTTTTATTAGGAATACGTTTTTCAGTCCAGATTATTTGGGCGGTAAGAATTTTGTAAAATCAATAAATCAAATAGAAGAAATGGATTTTAGACAAAGTAGGTTTAAAAGAAATGGATTTGGATCAATGAAATGGATCAAAGAGTAGAATTTAAAGAAAATACATTTTATACGAGTGGGGTTTAAAGAAAATAAATCGTTGATTAGTTGAGCCAAAACGAAATAGATTTTCTTTCGCGATGGGTTTCAAGAAAATAGATTTTGTACCTTCCAGGAAATAGACTTTAGACGAGTTGGGTATATAAAAAAATGGATCTTAAACAAATTGGATTGAGAGAAAATAGATTTTGTACCAGTTGGGTTAAAGGAAATAAATCATTGTTAAGTTGGGTCTAAACGCAATGAATTTTAGACGAGTTGGGCCTAAAACACATGATTTCATACAAGTTGGGTCTAAAAACTAGATTATCTACAAATTGGGCTTAGAGAAAATAAATTTTGTACGCGTTGAGCTCAGATGAGTTTGGTATAAACAAAATTGAGTTAAATTAGATTTACTGGAAAGAGATTTTGTAAGGAGTTATAGAAAATAAATAGTTAATAAGCAGGGACTAACAAATGTACTTTGAACAAATTGGATTTAGAATAAATGTATTTTATACGAGTTGGGTATAGAGGAAATGGATTTTCAAGGACTTGTGTTTAGACGAAATTGATTTTGTACGAGTTGGACGTACGGAAATGAATTGTTAATATGTTGGGTCTAAAAGAAATTGATTCTATTTAAGAGGAAATGTGTCGCTAATGTTATTACCTAAGAATGGACTCTCTCGTTTAACCAAAGTTGGAATATCCTTTCTCGTCGTTGCGCATCGCGTTATAGATGGTGTCTTTGGCGTTCCAGCTTTCTTTAATCCAGGAACATTTCCAGTCGATGCTGAATAAGCACGTTGCTGGTGAACAGCAAAATTCGTATTAATTGTTGCTGGTTTTTGCTGTTGTTTCGCATTCGTACTTTTAGCTGCACTCGCAGCTGTTGGCTGTGTAAGCGTACTACGACGCATTAGTGCCGGACTAGCAGGTACTTGGGGTGCGCGTGCAGCAAGTAATAGACTACGTCGTAGGGATGGGCTCGCATGATGATGCTGCTGCTGCTGATGATGATGATGTTGAGATGAAGATCCGGATGGACCGTTTACTGGACTAGAATTACGTGAAGATTCGGAAGAACTAAAAAAATATAACCAAATAAATAACACTATAAAAACACACTATGTTATCTAAATATAATATTTAAACTGTTTTTATTTGGATTTCAGTTTTTTCTTTTTCTATTTTTTTTTTGTTATTTGCTGTTTTCTTATTTTTCTCTTCCTTGTTTTTTAATTGTTCCGCGATTTTGTTTTTTCCTTTTTGATTTTGTTTTATATTAATTTATTTTTTATTTTTGTTAATTTTCATTTATTTCACTACGTTTACGGTTTAAAGCTCTTGATGATTTGAACTATAAAGATGAAGAAATTATTCTATTATAATTGCGACAAAATTTTTAAAATGTATTCTTACCTATTAAGTATCACGTTTCCAATACCTCCACCCTTCGTATACCTTGTAACCATTCGTGGCAATCGACTACTACGTTGCAACAAATCGCCCCGTTTCGATGTTGTTACACTACTAAGATCAAAACGTTTCTGATCACCACCGCCAGCAGCAGCAGGAGTGCCAACTATAATAACTTCGTCACCATTAGCCAAACGTCGAAGTTGATCTTTAATTTTCGGCTCCATACGATTATACGCAGCGCATCGGTTTAGTTTTGTGACGCGTGCAATTAGTGTTTTCTCCAAACTGGATTTTAGTTTGACTAAAACATCAGCTAATGTTGGATTTTCTTCGCGTTTAGTTACATCCAATAAAGATAAACACCTATCAAGAGAAACAATTTAATATGCATATTTTCATAAAAAAAAAGAATTATTTACTTGACATAGGCATTACAGCAATGATCCAGTGAAAGTCCTTCTAATGCGTTAAGCATAACTTCCTCGGCACGTGGTAAATGCCATGGATCTGTTTCGGGTAGATAACCTACGACTTGCGCGAAATGTTGCTTAATATAATTCGTCGCCGCTTCCGCTAATTGTAAACCTAAATGGACGATCGGATCAGCCCAACGAAGTGCAGGTAATGCAGCTAACAACCTATTTGGAAAATATGGAAATTTAAACAAAAATTTATTTCCACCCATCCTTCGGTTGCATAAAGATTTGATATTTAGGGTTCCAATTGTGTCTATATATTTTTAAAAATTTATTAGCTTGAGCAATAATATAGATTTTTAAATTTAAAGTTTTTGATTTAACGGTTTTTTAAATTTTATTGATTAACTGATTTTTGATTTAACGATTTCATAATTTTTTATATTTTTTACTATTACATTATATTACCTATATTACGTATTAGATTATTTATTTTATTATTTCATCATATGATTTTATCTCATTACTTCGTCATAGTATTTTTAAAGGGATTATACCATAATTTCATTATATATTATTATTTCATATTATTATTTAATTCGTCATTTTATTATTAAAATTATTTCATGATTTCGATTTAACATTTTTTTCTTTCTGTATTTAACGGTTTTTTAACTTTATTGATTAAATGTTTGAATTAACGATTTTTCATTTCATGTTTTTATAACTTTTTATTATAAAACATGAAAGTAATTCAGCATTTACTGTACCTTATTATATATTTTATTTTATTTCATTATATTTTTTAGTATTACATTATAATATTCGATTATTAATAACTAGCTTGAACAATTTTTATTTCATGTTTTTATCATTTTCATTATAAAACATGAACCTAAATGAATCAGCATTTCAATGGATCTTATTATTATCATTAATTTTCTTATTTTATTTAATTACTTCATTGCAGTAATTTCATAACTGCGTCTTGTTTAACGTTTTATTTGTTAATTAACAAATATTTCTTTAATTATGTTTTGAATTAATAATTTCTTACTAGAGTAATTTTTTACTTTTTATAATGAACTATTTTATTTTAATAAATTGCAATTTAACAATTTTTTAACAGCAATTCAACAATTTCTGTTTAATACTACTAATTTTTGACTTAATGTTTTTTTTTATTTAACATTTATGATCTAACTAATTTTTATTTAATGATTTTCTCACCTAACAACTTTTTGATTAAAACTATTTTTCGTTTTATAGTTCAAGGATTTTTGATTAACGATTATTTTGAAGAAAGGATTCTTGATTTAGTTTTCATTTTTATGGTTATGATTTATTTATTTCATTTAAAATAATTTACCTATGTTATAACATAATGAACATGAAAAATAATGTATAATAATAAAAAAAAAATCGTGGACGTGATCGCCACCCCATCTTTCATATACTGTCATATACGTTTTGTTCCATCTTGCATAAAACAAAGGTTGAACCTTTTAGTTTCGAGTCGTCTATTAAATTCAATTACTACAATAGTGTTTAGCGGACAGATAAGCGCGGACAGCTGTGCTATCCGGTTTGGCATGGCCTACGACCAATCTGGCCTTCGTGTCCTTTTGGCGTAAAATTAAGGTCCATGGGTCTTACACTTCTTCCCTAAGTTTTATTTTTTCAACTTTCATAGGAACAGAGATATTAAATGTAGTACAATAGTCAGTCTTAAGTAAATGAACCGCACAGTTTACAAAACAAAAAACACCCTGTATACATCTTAGTTTGTAATTTTAGAAAAATATGTTACAAATAAAATTGAACGAGCTTTTGGTGGCCTATAGAATAAAGTTTATTCAAGTGTCTTATCTTTTATAGCTCCTTAAATATATCAAAAAGTTTGTAACATTTTAAATGTGGCAACATCGCGCTGTATACCACTTGCGGGGATGGCATTAATTTAATTCGACGCATAATACAATATACTATATGCGAGCGAAATTTCAGTCTTCTAATTTTAAAACTGAATTTCTCAATAAAACAATCATTTCGAGCCCCTTCAAAAATTATAATGTGTACCCGCCACTGATAACAACATTTATTCAATTGCGAAAGCAGTTTATATGTCTCATACAATGTAAAATAATTGTTCCTGTAACTTTGCATATAGTAGCTATTGCGTATGTCTTACATGTATATAATATGATTGTTGAATGTTGGTTGCCATGGCGACAAGTCGCAAAATTTTAAGATATTAAGGGTCATATCTTTGAAATGATAAGAGCTAGACCCATCATATGTGATATCATTGTAAAGCCAATCAGAAGGGCTACCAAAATATAAGAAAATATACAGGGTGTTCCTTAAGTTTTTGAATTTTTTTATTGTTCAAAATCGGTCAAGTATATTTAGTTGCCCACACTGGCAAAATTGATGCTCCCTAATCTTACATACGTTCCCCAAGTTTCATTTTTCGGACATTCATAGGAACCGAGATATTTAGGGTAGTACACTTTTTTTCAAGGCCAAATTACTACGGTGCTATGACGTGCGCGTTTTTTAAACTTGCTTAATCACTTAAGTATTAAAGGAACTTTCGACATAAGAAATTTAAAAAAAATGCGAAACTTTCCGAGAATATGGGCCCTAAAGTTAGCAAAACTAAAAACACCCAGTATATATATTAAATTGTGATTTTGGAAAAAAAATGTCACAAACAAAATTGACTGGCCTTTATGTAGCCTGTACAATAAAGTTTCAAAAAGTTTGTTAAACTTCAAACGTGGCATCACCGCTTTCTGTACAATTTGGTAACATGGGACTTTTTTATTCGACGCATAATACTATATGTGTGCAAAATTTCAATCTTCTAGTTTGAATACGAAATTTCCGAACAAAAAAATGGCTCCTGCCCGCTATATTTGATTTATTTAAAAAAAAAAATGATAAAAATCGTTCTGCGGGCTTATACGAAATTCCATCCAGATCGGTCCCACAGGGAAGGAGAAATTCTTGAACATACAGACGTACGTCCGTACATACTAACAGCACCGAAAAATCAACCTTTCTTTTATTTTTTAGAGCAAGAATAATTTTTTTTAGAAAAACAATTTATATGAAAAATTGTTTTTTTATAATTTTCTTATTTTACAGATTTAAATTATTTTTGACAATAACGAATATTGACAAATTCAATGAATTGAACGAGATCTAATGAATTTCCGTTTAATGATTTCTGATTTAACGATATTTAAATTGGCTCAAGTCATTAAACTATTTTTGATAAAAACGGTATTGATAAACAGAACGAAAATCAATTATTTAACATTTTTTTCAATATTTGATTTAACGCTATTTTATTTAATGTATTTTTCTAATACTTACACTTTAGGGACTTGTGGATTTACGATTCTTTTGCACCTATTTGATAACAATTTTGTATCAATAATTCAACAAAGTTCGAGCCAAAATCGAGTGTTTGAGAAAGTTCCATTTCTGATCAATAATTTCAATTTTTGATGAAACAATTCTTTTCCATTATTTAATTTTTTTGATTTCCCAAATTTCGGTTTAACGATGTTTTGATTTAATGATTTTTTTATTAAACAATGTTTATTTTTGTTTTAACGTTTTAATTTTACTACTATCTTCAAGTTTTTTATTAAAAGTGTTTTTTAAAAAAGAATTTTGAATACTGGAGTGAAGTTTGTGAAACCATAAATCGGAGCATGGGAAATACAAGAGCCAATAAAGCTTGGAAAGTTATAAAATCGCTTAGAACTAATAACATTGAGAAAGGGGGAATA